>JARHVA010007230.1:497500-537500 GCA_037957365.1 Torreya grandis | reverse complement strand
ACAAGTTAAACGATGAATAATGAGGTTTACTTTCACAAACCATCACTTTGGTTAAGGGTGAGCTAAGTCAGGGCTCAAGGTGAGATTTATATCATTACCGTGGGAATTATAATCACCCAAAATCATTAATTAAAATTCAAATAAAAATCCTCATGGATGCCAAAACTTAATCCAAAATCAATTAACATCATTATAGATACAAAACATGTACATGATTATCATAACATTCTTATAGGATTAAAACATATCCTTACTCAAAATAAACATCACCATGGAATTAAAACATACTCACCCACTTAATAACTTCTAGCCTTTTAGAGTTATTAAACCACATGCCTCTTCATTCAACTCAAAGGAGACCAAATTATCATAACAAGATTGAGCCATAATTCAATTGAAATGCATATATTTTCCAACATCTCAATATTATGATACATAATACTTATCCATTTTCATGATAAATAATGGTTGCAATTAGCCAATTATAATAGTATGTTAGACAAAAAAATTCTTTGACATTGCTTATAAGTCCATTATCTTGGACCAAATAGTGTTATCTAAGTACTACTCACCTTATTTAAAACTTTTGCATGGCTATCACTAGTCATCTATAGTGATGCTCATGCCAAGACATAATTAACAATAGTCACCTTATTTAAAAATTTTGCATGGCTATCACTAGTCATATATAGTGATGCTCATGCCAAGACATAATTTACAACTGCTTGACACATCTATCAAAAATGAAACTATATGAATTTTTTATACTAAACCATTAAAAAAAATTATAGTTATAAATAGAGGTAAGGGGTGGCCTTGATAACGTAGAAGAAACCTTATCCCATGGAAACCATTCACCTTAAAGTGTCATACTAGATCAACATTTAAGCTCCTTTAGTCAATTAATAACATAATGTTCAACACCCTAAGAAAGAATTTTCAATAGTCATTTTCATAGAATTACCAATGCTTGTCACAACCATTCATTTTTTTTCCAATAAGCATTATTGTAAATCAAGATTTCACCTTTGTGAAGGTAGTTTCAAGCCCTCATAGTCTGTTGAAACATGGAAACAATCCTAGGCTATGGGAAACCTAATCAATAGATTTAATCCCTAGATTATAAAGTGCTAGATCCCTTTGGTGCATCCCTTAGGATCCCTAGTCTATGCCATAAACTATCGAGGAAAAGGGAAGAGGGAAAATGTAAGAAAGGAACTTGAAGGGAAATCCTATCTATGATGGTGATACACCAAAAATGTGACCTACACCTACTTGAGATGCACTAAGAAGATGGCCAAAGACATGAATTTGATCACACTAATTAAATCATAGCTTTTGAGCATCAATATTTCATGTAGAGTTTTAGACTTGATGCATAATCTAAGGCAATGTTCAATAGGTCTGTCAATATACAATAGAGAGAGCTTGCACTTACCATAGAAACAAGATGATAGAGCACACTATGAAACCTGTAAGGATGAGCTTAACACCTAAAAATAGGGATATTGGAAAAGATAAGATGAGAATAAGCCTTAGCTATCACTTTCATCTCTCAATGGACCATGAAAATGCACTAAGACACAAGTTGTTGAGGATGTATGAATTCTATCTTATTCATCAAAAGAGGTAAATTACATATGTTCTCTGAACATAGAAGAATCCATCTTCATAATGGCTCCAAATATTTTATATATATAATAAATGACAAGAGAGAAGAGGGACTTACATGTTAGAGTGGGGAACTGATAGAAGAAGTTAACAATAACTGTGGATCCCTGCTTATTTTTCTCGAGATGCTCAACATTGAAAGCATGCAACTACTTTGATCATGAGATTAGTGATCCAAAATCAATAAAAATCTCCTTGAACCCCTCATGCATTCAAGTCCCTTCTTTAAGAATTGATAGAGCCATGTCAAAGGTAGCTACATGTCTCTACCAAGTGTGAATGATTTGATCCTTGCATTTAATATTTGACATGCTCCTTAGTGTAGTCTTGGACTCCCATGGCTATTGATATCTAATTATGAGATATTGGCAAGTGTCAAGCTCACAAAAATCTTGATGAACCCTTTGAAAACATGACCTTTACAAATGGCTACTTATCAAGGCTTAAACTTGATGTTTGTGGGCCTGTCATTTGTTATTTGATCCCAATGGCTATTTTTTGAGGCTGAAGTTGATGTCTATGCAATTGTAATCAATTCCTTCATATTTTTTTTCTTCGACCATTTCTTGTAGATAATTCCTTCAAAATAATTTCCTTGGGATAGTTTCCTAAACTGATCTCTTTTGGATACCTATTTTGGCATTTTTTCAAATAAATTCATTGACTTTTCTTTGGGCTTATCCCCTTAGATGAATTTTTTGGAATTCCTTGTGGCCTTTTGTTTTTGGAATTTTTTCCCAAAGGAATTTTTATTTCACTTTGAGTTGAACTTTTATTTTAGATAATTTGATTATAGCTTTCCCACATATAATTTATCCTAAGGAAATCATGTCTTCAAACCTTTTGTTTGGACCCTTTAGAACTTTGAGAATGGATCCTTTTACCTTGAAGTGCCTTTTAGATTTTTTTTCAAATGATCTTTCAGATTTTGAAAAGTGCCCCTCAAATTTTTGAAATGTCCCTTTGGAATTCATGAAAATGATCTTTTCAAAAAAATTAAATTGACCTTTCAGAAAAATTTAAAAGGACCCTTAAAAATTATTGAAAAGCTCCTTTCACTTTGAAAATGCCCTTTGGAATTCTTGAAGTGGTCTTTTAGAACTTTTGAAATGGTCTTTGCCTTTTTGAAAGGAACCCTTCAACACTTTTGAAATGAACACTTTAGAACATACAAAATGAACCCTTTTGCCATGAAAAGTACCCTTCAAAAATTTTATTTCAGATAAAATATCTGAAACAATCCCTTTAGAAAGATATCCTTCAAGAAAATTGCTTCGGACAAAATGTTCAAAACAATTACCAACACTTGGATAAAAACCCTAAAAACAAAACCTATATAAGACTAAACACTTAGTGAAAAAAAGTCTTGAAAAAAAATAAACTTGTATTTTTGATTAATTATGTTTTCTACTTCTTTCTTCAGGATTTGGGATAATAAGACCATAACTGATGAGCTACAAGGGTAATTTTGACCATTCCAAGGGAAGTTTTAGATAATAGGGATAGCAATTTGGCCTTCATAGGCCAAAATTGCTAACATTTTGGCAACTTAACTGGGAAGCATGCCTACTATGCCTAAGAACCAGACCATGTACATGACATTTGGACTCTCAAAGCAATGACAAATCTGATCCATGACTACAAGTATAACTTTTGATTTGAAATAAGATAACTTTCATCATCCAAAACAAGAATGGAAACACACAAGTAGGGAAAACTAAATAAACAAAGTAAAAGTGCAAACAAAGTACTTATTTAGGATAAAATAGAAATAAATAATGTGTTTGAAAAACACTTGGAGGATAATAAATAAACTATGTACAAGTAACTTAGCCCTTAGTAATAATGTTTTAAATTTATCCCATTGACTGGGATGGGAAGCTCCTGACCAACCATATTTACAAGTTAGAAGGAATTTTTGTATTTCCAGCAAGAGATTATGTATGGGGCACTCCAAAGGGATTCAAACTTTATGTGCCTTCCTAGTTTAGCTCTATCTCGATCCCACATGAGGACCAAATCTCCTTTAAAACTTTGTGAGGAAGCTCCTTTTTCAAAATCTCTCTTCACTTGTGCTTGATGAATTTTTATGGATAACACAGGCTAATTTCTTACTACTTCCAACTCCATAAGCTCAACATACCTAATCTCCATAGGCTCATCCTCCAATAACTCAAGTTGATGCATTATTTTAAAGCATGAAACTCAATAGAAATGGGTAACCTTAATTCTTTACCATATACCAACATTTATGGAGAGTTTTATATTGATCTTTAAGAGGTGATCCTATCAGCCCACAAAAATGACTTCAATCTGAGAAGCCATGACCTCTGATTATTTTCAATAGTCCTTGTTATGATCTTAAATAGGTTCTTATTCACAGATTTAGTAAGGACATAACCTTGTGGATAATAGTTTGATGAAGTGCTAAGATAATTCTATGTTGGATAACCCATTGCCTGATCCTAGTTCCCACAAAAGCCATTGAATTATTAAAAATAATAGTTGAAGAAACTCCAAATCTAGTAGGCAAACCTTCATAAAAATATAGAATATTGGTTTTATTTACATCTTTCAATACCACTACTTTTGTCTAATGTGTGAAGTAATTTGTAGAAGTTAGAATCCATTTATGTCCTAAACTTGAAGGAGGAATTATGATACCAATGAATTTGAATCATCATTAGACAAAGGGATGATCCACTGTAATTAGTTGAAGAGGTAAGGCTACAAGTTTCATTTTTCCTAAAAACATATCACACTATTTACACTTCCTAACCCAGGCATGACAATCACCAAATATAGTATGCCAATAGTACCCACCTCTCATGATCTTAAGGGTTGTTGTTCTTGTGGAAAAATGTCCTCCACCATATCCATCATGTAATTCTTCAAGAAATCTCTGAGTTTTGTTGGGCTCAATACACCTTAGCAACATACCGTTGATGCCTTTCTTGAACAAAACGCCACCAACAAGAAAAAATGGACTTGATTACAACCTAAAATATATTCTCTTTGAAGCACTTAGATGAAAGGGATAAATAACATATTGGAGATATCTTACCAAGTCATGAAACCAATTGGAATGTGAGGTATGACTAGCTGCAACCTCTTCATCATTTGACGCCAAAATAATTTCATTAATCTCTTGGAAGTCTTAATCTATATGATCACAAATTACTTTACCTTTAACCTGCTTTGTAACCTTAATTTCCACATCACACTCCATTACTTTAGTTATCCAGCCAATTCTCTTCTCATTTATATCCTTGTTCAAAAGGAACTTCTTGATGCTTGGATGGGAAACCATTAGGTATATCTTATTTCTAGACAACATGTATCTAAAATTTCTAAGAGACTTTATAACTAAAATTACATACTTTTTAATAAAATATTACCTTGTTTCATATTCTTCCAACCCTTAACTAAAGAAGGATATTGGATTCTCCAAAGCTTCATGATTTTGTTGCATAAGAATGATTGAAATGGTGTCCATGTTAGCATATGTATACAAAATGAAATCTTTTGTAAAATTTGGGTTTATAAGTTTAGGATCACTAGTTATGCCATGGATAGTGATCTTTAAGTGAAAATTTGTTCCATTGATGGCAATGGATAGTGATCTTTAAGTGAAGCTTTGTTTAAATCACATAACTTAACACATAATCTAATATCACTATTCTTTTTCCATACTAAAACAAGATTTTCCACCCAAGTTGAGTGATTGATTGAAAATATAATAGCTAACTCTATGAGCTTATGAAGCTCATCTCTCATCAAAGGCTCAAGCTTAGGATTAATGGGCCTTTGTCTTTGTCATACTAGTTTAGCTTAAATTTCTAACTCAATGGTGTGTTGAGCTAAACTTGGGTCAAATTCCTTGAGATCACTATAGTGCCATGTAAATACATTAGTAAAACTTATACATAACTCAATAAAAGCTTTCTTTTGTGAAGGAGTGCATACCTTAACTAACTTCAAATTCTTACCAATTATAATCTATACATTGACAAAGCCCTCTTATTTTTTTGACAAGGATGAATTATCCTTCCTTAACTAATCATCACAACTAAAAAAGTTCTAAAGTGGGACCAATCTCATGGATAACTTATTTATTTTTAGCTGCACAATCTGATCACCAAACTGCTGCAAGTACTTTGATTGGTTTCTTGATGAAAACTTGGCCTCTTCTTGCAAGAATCTCACAATTCGATTGTCATCTTTGAATACTTGCAAATTCTCATGATTATTTGGAATAAAAGGCCTTATAACCAATTTTATGCATGACTAAATTTTTTCACTTTCTATATCAGTTGGGATACTAAATTGTGCCCCAATGGCAACCAACCTCTCTACATATTTATTCTCACCTCTTGGTATTACTTGAATGTTAAACAATTTAAAATATTCAATTAAGTCCCTTATTATATTCTTATAAGATCCAAGCCACAAATTTTTTCATATATTCAAATCTCTTACTTGGTGAACTATGAGTTCACTATCACCAAAAACTTACAAAGCATTGATTTTCCTCTTATTAGTCCACTGCAAAACCTGAACTAGTGCCTCATACTCTGCAACATTATTTGAACATCCAAAATATAACTTAATAGAAGATAAATAATTTTGCTTGGCTAGTGAAACCAACATCATTATAGTATTCTTACCATGTTTATTCCTTGATCCATCAATGTAAAATTGTGATGAACCTTCACTAGACTCATCATCCTTAACCGTGGCTAGAATTGGTGCATCATTCTCATGAAGGCAATACAAACCAAGTCCTTATTATCAAATTAGATTATAAGAATAATTCTCATGAAAATTAGAATCAAACTCATCTAAAAACAAATCTCAAACTCCATCCAAAGGTGATTCTTTCTCAACTCCACTAGTTTTTTGTACCTCATCGAAGATGATATATTTAGTGCTCACAACACTTGGCATGTATGGATCCAAATGGAAATGTGAAATAGGTTCAGAATGAATTGTTACCTTGGTAATATACCTAGTTTTGAACATAAAATAAATCCAATCTATTGATAAATATATCCCAATCTTTGAGTTAAAGTCCCTTCAAAGGCACATAGAAAAGTAAGGAGGCAAATCTATCACGATGACATCATGGTGAGTAGTAATGTTAAGAAAAGCATTTAACATAAATTTAGGATATTTGATGATGCCTATCATCTTTTTTGGCGACCTATACAATTGAAATACCCCCTAGTGTTTTTCTCATAAACAAGGCTGAGTCTATCTGCAGACTATTTAGGCATGCTTGTACTACTAGCTCCACTATCCACCATACATTTATGAATCAAAGCATCACACACTATCAAATAAAGGTAAAAATGAGAAGTTTTATTTGATTTTACCTCAGTTTTTTCCACCTTTACAATATTATTTACTTGATGTACTTATTATTTACTTGGCTGATCTAAATTAGTTAAGACAACACCTTCTTTCTCAACTAGTTTTGGAGACAATTTGAGAGTTGAAAACTCTTGGATGATGTAATATCCCTTCGAATATCAAAACAAAAGCTCTGAATTGCTTATCTAAATTTTTGCAAAATATCTTCAAATAGACAAATAAATCACAGTATAAATTCTTATTTATTTGCTCATAAGCTTACAATAGAAGTCCTCTGTCAAGTATACAAAGAATATTGAAAGTATGGCCTTAATAGCCTGAATATTCCACAAACTGGGAAAGAAATCTGAATTTGGTACGTCTCGGCCTACTGTGTAAAAAACACAGTCACCGACGTCGGTTATGCTACCGTCGTCGGTCGATCTATAGTCGTTATCCCGTCGATGTCGGTGATATGTCGACTAATGTCAGTCTTTGTAAGTATCTATTCGCCGATGTCGGTACCTAAACTTTTTGTTGATGCATACGGATTTTCACGGATCTGTATGAAATTCATACGGCTACTGATATAGCATAACCTATATGCTTGATCCTGATCTGTAGAATTATGGGCTAATACAAACGATCTATATCTAGATAATTCTTGAATCAAAACCCAACAATAATGAAAATACCTGTAAACCCTTGTGATAGCTTCTGAGTGAAGTTATCTCTCAAATACCTGTAATACTATGATAACTTCTAGGTGAAGTTATCTCTCAATTTGGCAATAGATCGGCTGATCTTTCACAACCTCTGAATCGCACACAATGAAGAGTTGACATTCTTCAATGCAAATGGAATCCTGGAACCCTTGGCTCAGTCTTCACAGAAGAATTTCTTAACAAGAATCAATATCAATAATAGTCATGAATACAAACTCTCTCCCATGAGAATTTCTTATACTCCTCCAAAGGGATGCTTGCTAAAATTAGATTCCCTAAAATTAGACTTAGGGCTTCTTAAATTAGAACTAGGGCTTCTTAAATAAGAACTAGGGTGTTAAAATTAGACCAATTCTTAAATTAGAATTAGGATCCTAAAATTAGACCCACTAATTAATAATTAATTAATTAATTAATAATTAGACCAAATAATTAATATTTGATTAAGTCAATCAAATATTAATATCTCCCTTAATTCATGTCTGAAAGAGCCCGAATGAAATCCAGCCCATCTCCATCAAGACCCTCTATCCATCTCATCAGCCTACGAGGGTCACATAATAGGCTAATCATCTACTCTGCACATGTCAACTAAAAAGGGGACATGACAATCCGCCCCTCCTAAAATTGCTTGCCCTCAAGCAATCGTTGAATGATAGACCAATCAATCCATCTGGATCCCAAATGAAGTCTTGATCTACAGTGCGGTCAACCAACACAAAATCCAGGCCCTGTCCATCACCACTCTCATCCAATGGTGTCACATCACCTCTGTCTCCTGTACGCATATCGTCATCAACATGTGACCCACCTGTAAAAGGAAGTTGAGACTCTACCACATGTACTAACTCTTAAACTGAACTCACCTCAAGACCAAGCTCGTCCTCATATCTCTCCTGTGTTGGTGCCAATGTGCACTCGTCATTGCACTCTATCATGTCATGTAGTATAGGCATCTCCATCCGATGAAAAAACATATGTTTGAAGCTGCTGCCCCGTATTGCCTTAAGAATATGTGTTTTCCCATCAACCTCAAAACGAACCTCCATGTCTTTGAGACAAAGAGTAACTTCCTCAAATGAATGAAGCCACTTCATACCCAAGACTAATTCTATGTCCCCCATGTTGACCACATAATAATCCGCCTTGAACTCATAGTTGTTCAAGCGCAATGGGAGGTCTCTAATCATACGCTCACACTTAAGAGTGTGACCATCGGCTACCTTAACTCTAATGCCCTCAAAATCTTCGGTAGTGAGTCCATGCTTCTCCACAAATCTAGCATCTATGAAATTATGTGTGGCTCCTGTATCAAGAAGGGTGGTGACCTTCTGCCCTGCCAAAACTCCATGGAGTCTGAATGACTCATCTGACTGAATGCTGGATAGGCGTGCCTCTTGTATATGAAACTCTAAATCTGCCTCTGCCTTAGGCTCTGAAGCCTCTGCCTCCTCAAAACTATCCTGCTATTCAGAATCTTTTGATTCTGCATCCTCATAATACGCCCACATCACACGATTTGCTTTTCCCTTAGGCCTCAAAGGGCAATCGTGATGGATATCATATGGACCTTTGCAGTAGAAGCAAAGCTTCTTCCTGCGTAGATCATTAAGAGCCTCTCTATCCAACGGTGTTGCTGCTGGGTTGGCCTTTGAATCATTCTTAACACCTGATTTATCTTTGTTGAAATCTAATCCCTCTCTATCTCCATTGGAGCACTGCTGATCTCGGGATGAAGAAGTACCTCTAGAGTTAATTCTACTTGATGGGGCTGCCATCTCCATACTACGCGCCTTCTTTATAGCCTCCTGTAAGGAAGGAGGATCAAAGCCTTTGATCCAACCTCTCAATGGTTCTGTCAATCCCTCCATGAAGAGTACCACAAGTCTCCTCTCTAAAATGTTAGGAAACATAACTGATAACTTCTGGAAGTCACCAATATAAGACTCTAGACTGCCACTTTGGCGTAATTGTGCCAACTCTCAAAAATAGGACTCTGGATCCCTCCTGTCAAAATGCTCTACCAGCCTATCCAAAAACTCTTGATAAGATGTAATCCGATCATGATGAAGTGTCACCATCCCGTGGTGCCACCAATCGTGAGCTACTCCCTCAAGATGTAGTGTCGCATATCTGATAGCATCTTCCTCACCTATTGGCCGCAATGTGAGAAATGTATCCAGCTTATTAACCCAGGCCTGTGCTGTCACCTTACCTCTACCGTCAAATGTCGCTAGTGTGAGCCTGCTCATAGCATGCTTTAGATCATTGTTCTAGGGTCTTGGTCTCCCATTCTGTCGACCTCGGTAATGTTCTTTCCTCTGTGTGAGGAATTGGTCAAAAGTAATCATCTCCCTGACCATAGGTGGTAATGACTCCCACTCTTCAGTCGCTGCCCTAAGTGTGTCTGTAAATGCCTCCTCATGCTCCTCACCTGCTATTACCTCCTTTGCTTCATGTCTCACAAAGATAGGCCTAGTAGGCCTATTCACTGTATGAGAAATAGTCCCATGGCCTCTCTGTGATCCTTCAACACTCCTGACATCTTCACAGTGTGGGGAATGTCTCCTCGGAGAACCCAATCTCGGCCGTGCTGCTGCCAACTGCTGTAATACCTGGTTATTCTACCTTTGCCCTTCTCATAGTTCTCTAAGAGTAAGTAAAACCTCTGCATCATCTTGATCTCTAGGATGGTGAGGAATACGGGCCCTGCCAATATCGTCACCCATGTCTTCTGGTGGTTGTTCTAGTACTTGAGTGCCTTCAAGCAAAGCTCTACTGCGCGTGAAATACCCGTGTGGTCCCAACCCTTATGGCTGCATAAGATTGTCAACCTCTCAGGATGGCAAGATTTAGCTCTGATACCACTGTAATGTCCCTTACTTAGGGGCTCCTTTTTTCCTACAAATGCTCTGATACCACTGTAATATCCCTTCAAATATCAAAACAAAAGCTCTGAATTGCTTATCTAAATTTCTGCAAAATATCTTCAAATAGACAAATAAATCACAGTATAAATTCTTATTTATTTGCTCATAAGCTTACAATAGAAGTCCTCTGTCAAGTATACAAAGAATATTGAAAGTATGGCCTTAATAGCCTGAATATTCTGCAAACTGGGAAAGAAATATGAATTTGGTACGTCTCGGCCTGCTGTGTAAAAAACACAGTCGCCGACGTCGGTTATGCTGCCGTCATCAGTCGATCTGTAGTTGTTATCCCGCCGATGTCGGTGATATGTCGACCGATGTCGGTCTCTGTAAGTATCTATTCGCCGATGTCAGTACCTAAACTTTTTGTTGATGTGTACGGATTTTCATGGATCTGTACGGAATTCGTGTGGCCGCTGATATAGCACAACCTGTATGCTTGAACCTGATCTGTAGAATTATGGGCTAATACAAAAGATCTATATCTAGATAATTCTTGAATCAAAACCCAACAATAATGAAAATACCTGTAAACCCTTGTGATAGCTTCTGAGTGATGTTATCTCTCAAATACCTGTAATACTATGATAACTTCTGGGTGAAGTTATCTCTCAATTTGGCAATAGATCGGATGATCTTTCACAACCTCTGAATCACACACAATGAAGAGTTGACGTTCTTCAATGCAAATGGAATCCGGGAACCCTTGGCTCAGTCTTCACAGAAGAATTTCTTAACAAGAATCAATATCAATAATAGTCATGAATACAAACTCTCTCCCATGAGAATTTCTTATACTCCTCCAAAGGGGTGCTTGCTAAAATTAGATTCCCTAAAATTAGACTTAGGGCTTCTTAAATTAGAACTGGGGCTTCTTAAATTAGAACTAGGGTCTTAAAATTAGACCAATTCTTAAATTAGAATTAGGATCCTAAAATTAGACCCACTAATTAATAATTAATTAATAATTAATTAATTAATAATTAGACCAAATAATTAATATTTGATTAAGTCAATCAAATATTAATATCTCCCTTAATTCATGTCTGAAAGAGCCCGAATGAAATCTAGCCCATCTCCATCAAGACCCTCTATCCATCTCATCAGCCTACGAGGGTCGCATAATAGGCTAATCATCTACTCTGCATATGTCAACTAAAAAGGGGACATGACAGATGAGCATATATTTTTATCTTGTGATGGAAAGAAAATCCTACATGTTAATGCTGATATTATAATTTTTCAACTGATTGAATACATTGAAATAAGACCCACCATCCTTTGGTTGTACTTTCTAAAGCACTAGCTGCTCATAAACTAGAGGTATTTGATGAACTTTACTAACCTCTATACTCTAATTTTTTTGAGTTGTATGGGAAGAAAGTTACTCTTTTACAATCTTAGAAAAAACATTAGGATTATTTGAATCATTTTTCACTACTTTAGCCTAATCAATTTATATTCTTTTAGTTCTAGTTACAGCCACAACTTGACCACTTATATTGTTAGCTTCAACACCTTGGGTAAAGGTAACATGATCATCCAATTGCCAATTCACATTAATGACATTAGGTTGCCCTTGAACTCATTGAGTCTCACCTTGTGATGCTAAAATTACATCTTGGTACTAACATCCATGAAAAAAAGACTCTTCTTGTGTCATTTGTGGCATAGTGATGTTTTGTGATACCAAGGCCTGATTTTGAGCATCATTGAGATTTGAGGGCTGCTAACCTAAATCTTGCATCAAGTTGTTTTCTAGTATGATGGGAACAATGGATTTTTATGTAGAAGGAGCATTAGGATCGAGGGTAACATATGGTTTCGCTAGAGTTATGGTTCCTTGTGTTTGGTAAGGAGGTCTATTTTCTCTGAAACACTGATAAGGAGACCTTTGATTTCTAAAGGGTTGATAGGTAGTTTGATTTTATTGCTGGTAAGGCCTATTAGTATAAAACTATTACCTCTTGAGTTGTACTATTTCATTTCCAAAGGACTATAACAAGATTTTCAACTTTCCTGTCTCACTATTTGACTAGTAGGGGCTGTAATTTGAGTTTGAGTGGATGGTATAGGAGATAAGGATGGAATTTGAGGACTTTGAGGGGATGGAATAGACATCAATTTTGGAAATATAGCCATTAGAGGTCTTGGAGAAAGCTCACCGGATTGTGTCAAATTGTTCTCTACCCTTATTACAACCTCATAAGAATTTGAATAAGTATTAACACCCATTGATTGTATGATCACACTAATGTTAGCGCTAAAGGATTTTAAATAATATAAGAATGCATATTCAAGGGATGGCCTAATCAACACAAGTATCCTGATCTATGTTTGTTGGAATTTGAGGTTAAAATTAGACATGAACTAATCAGGAGATCTCTTTATGGTAGTTAATTTCTCAACTAAAGAGAGGTGATTAGATTTGTCCTCAAATTACTTGACTAAGGATGCACCCAATTCATCCCATGTAGAAATCAAATTTAGTGGGAGGTTTCTATACCACTACAATGATTTTGATTTGAAGGAAGTGTTGACACAGTGGATTTCACCCTCTGAAGGGAGGCTCAGTTCTCTTTATCCATGTGACACAATGGAGACATCCCTCTTCCTGTGGGTTATAAATATGAGGGATGAATCTCCAAATTACGGGTCATCACCCCTTGATGAAACTTTAGGCCCTAGATTTTCTACTGCTAAAAATAAGGTAGATGAAAAGGGAGAGAAATATTGGAAATTAGAACCTAAACTAAAGTGGTGATGCACCAAAATGTTTGGTCTACTCAAATTTGACATTCAATTTACATTAGAGATAAGAAAGCATACAATCCATTCAAATGAGAACCAACCTTTCCTCCATTAGTGTTTCAATAAGGGGTCCTATGGAGATATAAGGAGGAAAAACTACAAAAGGTGTTCTAAGACACACTATGGACATTCTATTCACATGTACCTATACTCTGAGCTGGACACTTCTTGTTGAATTGTAAGAGAAGAACTCATAATACACTAGATATGCTAGAATAAACTTATAAAAGCATGAAAATAAAATGACTTAACAAAAGATAAAACCATAGACATGTAAAAGTACAAGCTCAAATGGAGGCAGAAATGCTTCTTCTGATTTAAGGTAAATTCCTTTAGGGCTTCACCATACAACTTGAGAGATATTATGAAAATGAGAAGTTACAAATATATAGAGAAATGGAAACAATATAGCTAACAAATCAAGGAATGAAAACCCATGCTGATTTAAAAAATTCTATAAAGACCAAAAGGCCATGTTACTATCATATTCTTTGAGCTACATATGGAAGAGCCATGTTGTAGATGTGTAAGTCACCACCCTAGTTGTCCTGGGCCTAAAAAATCATGGGATACTCCTTCTAGCAACTGACAGATCCATCCCCAAGCTATTTTGGCTGGACTATGCTATCTTCAATGCTAGGTGCAATTGGTTGTGCATTAATGGTGAAGCATGAAAACACATGCTACTCTCCTTTATAGTTTAGAAACCAAGATATTTTTTGGTTTTCAATAAATATAATTTACCTAAATGTATTAACTCCTTCTATTGATTTGTTTATGCCACTTGTCTTTGTCTGAGTGGTCATTGATTCTATCCTTTATCTTTGTCAGCAATTAGAACTATTCCTTATTTTATCTTTTCTACTTTGTCTTTACCCATGTTTTTTATCTTTACTTTGAATTCTCCTTTTTCTTGGCCTTTTTGTTGCTTCCTCTTTATAGGTCTTTTCTATAGGTGAGATTTTCTTTGACATGTCCTTTAGATAAAATATCTAAAGGAATTCCTTCCGACATCTTATCTAAAGGGATTCTCCTTGGATTTGTTCCTTTACATTGTCAACCTTTGAGCTTTTTGTGATCATCAAAATTCTTTAGAAAAAATGTCTAAAGGAATTCCTTCAGACATTTTATCTGAAGCAATTCAACCTTAGCTCACCTTCTTTAGTTTCCCTTCAAAGAAAATGTCTGAAGGGATTCCTTCAGACATTTTGGCCAAAGGAAAAATCCTTTCACTCATCACTTTTCTTGAACGGAAAGTAACCTTCAAGCTTCTTATGTTTTCCCCTTTGCTTGAACCAGCTGCCCTCCACAAGGACATTTCAAGCCTTTAGTTTCCCTTTAAAATTTTTGTATTGGTCCTCACGCTAACAAAAATCCCTCTACAAAGTCTATTTTGCCTTCAAGCATACCCTTTGGAAGTTTTGTAAAGGTCTATTTCATCTTTGAAGTGCCCCTTATAAGGTCACATACCTCTCAAGGAAATTGAAAATGACCCTATAGAATGCCCAGGTACCTTTCATAGAGAACACTTGCCTTAAGAAGCATGTAAGACCAAATCAAGCTCTTCCAAAGGACTTACTCAAAAATATTGAAGTAAAGACATCTCAAAAACCTAATTACTTATCCCTTACCCTTTTGGCTTTTTGAATGAATCCAAATCATGAAATATCATAAGTAAAGTAATCCCAAAAACCTAATTTGAATTGCTTCGACCCTTATTAGGTTTCTAGACTACTTTTACTCATGAAAATTGGTAAGTACCTTGCAAAATTTGACTTGCACTAGAACTAGCCATGTACCCTTTTGGGTTTGTCAAGTCCTCTTTCTTATTACTTATAAATTTTATAAGTAATACTATTCTGAGAACCTGATTTACTCTGTGCGTGCTGGAAAAGACCAATGCTTGATGATACAAAACTTGTACCAACACAAAAGCTACTTTTCCTTGATTTTTAAAGGGTTTAGACCTAGTTTCAGGGCAAAAGGTCATGAAGATCAAGGTTTCAAAGCAAAAAAAGATGGGGGGGTGCCCATTTTGGCATGAAAGATTCACAAAATGGTCAACAAATTGGTGACTCATAGGGGACGCATTCCTACTATGTTTGAGAAGATTGGTGGCCTAAAATTCCATTGGTCATGGAGTCAAGATGCATCTTGGAGAAGGTAACAATAACCTTGTAACGACCTAGGAACCAACAAATATTTTACATCAAACAAAAAGGAAAACACACACAACAAAGGCTAAAAAACTACACACACGTGTGCAACAACACTTAGGGGAAATGAAAGATGCAAAAATAAAATTAAACTACTATGTACAACTAAATAGATACATTTTACTCCCTCTTAGATTAAATGGAAAAATTCTTAAGTCTCCTTCATGGCATGAAAACTTACGGTGCCAGAAAAGTGGTTGAATGGAGTGGAGACTTGGTGACTTACTCTTCTTGCTTGCCACATTGATTGGCTTGTATGCAAATGAATTAGGGTCAAAAATGCTTCCAACATATATTTATTCATCTTGTTCTTATAATCTTGACTCATGCTAGCCCTTTATGATAGTGTATCTCACCAAGAAGTCAATGGATGCTAGCTCATCACCATAGGGCTCATCTAGCTCATAACCCCCTTGATATGCATCATAGATTGACTTGTTCCCTTCTACCTCATTGAAGAGCCTAGAAAATTGATCTGCTACTTCATCATGGCTTTCTTGAACAAAGGTGATTGTTGTGATGTCTGAAATGAAATCATAAACTACTTGCTCATCCCATAGAACATCACCTTCTTGCTCAAGTCTCTCTTCCTCAAATATTTCATCAAGATGTACAGGGCTCTCTTTTTCGTTATAAAAAATAAGATTCTCTAGTTGTTCAAATACATGCTTCTAATCCTCCTTCAACTCAGGTCCCATGGCATGGTCATTCTCTTCATCAAAGAAACAAGGAAGTTCATCAAACAAGAGAGGAGAGAACCCACATGCTTACATTTCTCATCATCCATTATTGATAAATAAAGTTTATTAACCTTTTTTTCATATTTTTGGAGAATTCACATGTATGCATGACCTATGTCTACTCAGTTATTGATGATTTCTTTAAAGGGAGAATCCATGATGATCTCATCTTGATTATCACTCATGATAGCCTCTTGGGTAGCTAAAAATTGGATCCTCTATTCTTTACTTGCCTCTTTCAAAATAGGTTCCTCCTTGAGAAGGAATAGAGTGGAGGGTTGATGGACAAACTCATGTGGAAGAGGAGACAATCCTTGATCTAGAATCAAATGATTCTCTTCATTCCATTTGGATAACACTTCTTCTACATCAGATGTGGCTTGATAACTCTCTTGAAGGAGTGTAGATGGGGTGTGTTTAGACATGGAATCTGCTATTTGGTCTAAACCATCCATCACACCTTAGTTGAATAACCTCATTCTGGACTCCAAATCTACAATTTTCCTAGATATATTCTCATGTAATATCCTTTCTTAGATATCATGAGGATCACCATGAGTAGGAACATCTTCACCTTCTTTAAGGATTTGAGAAAAACCTTTCTCCTCCTCCTTCCTACCCCATGATTTCATTATTTCCTTCCAACTCATGAACTTAGGGATGAAAATATTCTCTAGAGAATAGGAAGTAGCTTCATCATTTCCAAGGCCCTAAGTTGGTTCATGGTATTCCCTCTTCCAACTTGAAATTTGGATATCATGTTGAAAGACATGAGGAGGTTGAGGAAGACTAGGAAGAGACTGTTGATGCACATGAAGAGTTTCTTAAACAGAGACATGTTATTTTTAAAAAGGTATAGGATGATTCCATTCAAAGGAGGATTCAAAATCTAAGCAATTGATAAGGTTCATTTCCATGGGAGGCTGCTCTAATGCCCTTCGGTGTTGAAAAGCTAGGTGTAAGGGATTAATAACAAGATTGGTTAATGCATTAGATGAGCTAGAGTCAGCAAGTGCTATTTGGTAGAAAGGATTTAGTGCACAAGAGGGGGGTTTATTTAGAATAGGAGGGGGTTGCTTTGGAATGGGAGAAGGCACACAAGGTTGATTGCCTTGAATGAATGGACTCTTCCATTTTACTACTTCCTCCTTCATGGATTGTGAGGCCTAAGATTGCCTAAATAATCACTCTTCTTTATATATAAGCTCTTATTGATATCTATTCTTCTCCTCCAATATGTTTATCTCTATCACTTGCTTCATAAACTCTAGCATTATTTCCTTTACACTAGGTGAAGGGCAACTAGGAGAGCTTCTTGAGGTGATTCCATGAACAACCTGAGCTTGATCAAAGTTATATGAAGGAACACAAGGCCCATGCTACTGAGCAATGGGATTATACATACCAGAATGTGATTTATTGATGGTACCAGGACTAATTAACTAGTTGATTCAACTTCAAGTCACCATTGGTGTTAGTTGAAATGCCTCCAAAGGTTGATTGGTTGAAGAACACACCAAAAAATACTTTAACTCCTTAGAAAAACTATCCCACTGGACACACTAAAAACTATTGATGGAGTGGATTTCACCCTCTAAATCAAGGCTCATCTCTCTTTATCCTTATAACATAACAGATATATCCCTCTTGCTTTGGGTTGAAAACGTGAGGGATGAATATCTAGATTAGGGGCTAGCTCCCCTTGATGCACCTTGAGAACCTAGATTTCCTTATACTAATAATAGGGGGGATGAAAAGGGAGAGAAATACTAGAAATCAAAACCTAATAAAAGCAGTGATGCACTAAAATGTTTGGTCTACTTACCTTTGACATTCACTTTACTCTAGAGACAAGAAAACATACATTTCATTTAAATGAGAACCTTTCCTGCATTAGGATTGCAATAGGGGGTCCTATGGAGATACAAGGAGGAAGAACTACTAGAGGTGTTTTAAGATACACTATGGATAGCTTGTTCACATGCACCTATACTCTGAGATGGACACTTCTTGTTGACCTTCAAGAGAATAACTCATAATACACTAGATATGCTAGAATAAACTTATGAAAGCATGAAAAGAAAATGACTTAACATAAGATAAAACTATAGACATTGAAAACGTGTAATCTCAAATGGAGGTAAAAATGCTTCTTCTAATTCAAGGTACATTCCTTTAGGGCTTCACCATACAAGTTGAGAGATATTTTTTCAAATGAGAAGTTATAAATATATAGAGAACTAGAAATAAGATAGCTGAAAAATCAAGGAATGGAAACCTATGCTAATTCAAACACTTTTATGGAGACCAAAACACCATGTTGCTACCATATTCTTCAAACTAGGTATGGGAGAGCCACGTTGTAGATGTCCAAGTCACCAACCTTTCTATCATGGGCCTGTAAAAGCATGGGATACTCCTTCTAGAAACTAACAAATCCATCCCCAAGTTATTGTGGATAGACCATGCTCTCTTCAATGTTGAGCGCAACTGGATATGAATTAATGGTGATGCTAGGACCTTAGAGTACAATTGATTACTTTTGTATAAGAAACCAAACACGAAATTGAACTAGAATTAATAAGTAACTAGAAATTAGAAACAACAAAGAATAAGAGATATGAGAAACAATACAATTTGTATTAAACTCTTCCAGAAGGAAATACAATGAAGAAATCTCTTCCTCCTCACACCTCTTCGGTGTAGAGTAATTCTCCCTCAATATTTCTCTCTCTCTCTCTCTCTCTCTCTCTCTCTCTCTCTCAATCAATTACAAACACAATCAACTCAATACCGAGTTGTTGTTCCCTCCAGTGGCAATCAACCCAATTATTGGTGCCTCCGTTTACACAAATCTTCTTGATCTTGCACCCTGTAGATCTAATTGATCTTGCTTACATTAAAATACAGCCCCATGGGCCTCTTAAATAGAACCCAAAGCAAAAAATAATTAGAAAAGCAGACTCAAGACTAAAATTAGTATTTACATGCAAACTAGTTGTTCTCCTAAAATTAGAAATGCTATCTAATTTTGGAAACACACAAAAGTTTGATGTTGGTCTGAAGATGACCGATGTTGGCCAACCCTTAACTGATGTCAATTGGTTTTGACCATTGTTGACTAATGTTGGTCAACATCTAATTGATGTCGGTTGGTTTTGATCGATTCCTCTGATGCCAGTTACTGTGTAGCTCATTGGTGAAGCTTTTAGCTCCACAACTCAACAATTTCCCACTTGGAGATAAACAACTGCACCTATAACTGTACAACAACATCCTCTAATTTTTTTTGTGGCTTGTTTCTCCCTCTTCAAGTTCAATCTTGAAGACCAACAAAAGTTGAATGAAGATTCAACTTCTCCTTTGTTACGGGCTTTGTTAACATATCAACAGGGTTCTTATCCTTATGGATCTTTTTCAGCTTCAACTGAACATCCTCCAATACCTATTGGATGAAGTGGTACCTAAGCTATATATGTTTGGTTCTTGAATGAAAGGCTGAATTCTTTGCCAAATGAATTGCTCTTTGACTATCATTATACAATATGCAACTCTCTTGCTCCTTTCCCAACTCTTCCATGAACCGAGTCATCCAAATCATTTCCTTACTAGCCTCTATGACTGTAATGTATTCTGCCTCTATAGTAGATAGGGCAACAACCTTCTACAAGTTTGAAATCTAGCTAACTACCATTCCATCAATAGTGAACACATATCCTGTGGTGCTTCTCCTGCCATCCAAGTCACCTGCCATATCTAAATCTACATACCCATGTAGAGAAGTGTTTGACCCTTCATAGCATAAATGCCTACTACTGGTCCCTCTCAGATATCTAAGAATCCACTGAACTACTTTATAGTGTTCCTTTCCTAGATTGGCTATAAACTTGCTCACTCCCACTGCTTGGGCAATATCATGTCTAGTAATTACTACCAACCTGGCCTTATGTCTCAATTGTCCATTCTCTCCTTCCTTTAACCCATAAATCCATTTGTTTTTCAGTGCTTTATTTTAGGATAGAAACTCAACCAAATTCCACGTATGGTTCTCATCCAAGAAATCAATTTCCTTGTTCATGCCATGCTCCCACTATTTTCTAGATTCTACCTGCATTGCCTCATCAAAACTTTTTGGTTCTCCACCATCAGTGAGCAAAAAGTAGTATAAAGAAGGGGAATAATAAATTAGAGGCTTACTTACCCTTTCAAACCTCCTCATGGGTGTTTGAGACTCATTTATAGCTTGCTGTCCACCCAAATTTCCTTCTAACAGTGACCAATATTGGTCATCTCTGGTCGATGCTGGTCTACACCCAATCGATGGCAGTTCTACTTGATCGATGTTGGTTTCTGCCTAACTGAGATTGGTATCTACCTGATCGACATCAGTCTCTATGTTTTCTTGTGAGTGATGATTTTTACTCGTGAGCTCATTTTGGATCATAACCTCATCCAAATCAAGATTGCCTTGCTTAGAATTATTCAGCCTCTTGAGCTGATCACTGTACATCACCTTCTCATTGAAAACTAAGGCTTTCCATTTCTTAAATGTGTCAAAAACATCAAATTTCCTCTTTATGCAATAAACCCATACCTTTCTTGTAGCATCATCAATGAAAAAAAATAATATTGTGATCCTCTAATAGAAGCCCCTTGAGCTAGTCGCCACATGTTTGTGCGAACAAGCTCCAATCTGTGCTTCTTCTTTGTTGACCCAATTTTGAGAAATGTCACTTTCTTCTATTTCCCAAAAATACAATGCTTACAAAAATCTTGATCTATGCTTTTCAAATTTGAAAGCTTACTTTTTGACTTAAGAACATCCATTCCCTTCTCACTCATGTGACCAAGCCTACAGTGCCACAACATTACATCTACATCTAAAGTAGATAAAATAGAAGGAGAATAATCAGTAATACAAGTAGATAGATAAAATGTACGTAATCTCTTACCTCTTGCTAATACAAGTGTACCCTTGGAAACTTTCCAAGATTTAGCTGTGAGAGTTACTATGCAACCCTCATCACCCAACTTTCCTATAGAAATCAGATTCCTCTTCAGGATGGGCACATGCATGACATCCTTCAACACCCATGTGTTTCCATTCTGCAATTTTAGATACACTTTTTCTTTGCCAACAATTTGACAAGGCTCATCATCCCCAAAATAAACTTTTCTAAAGTCTCCATGGACATAATCATTGAAAAATTCTCTATTTGGGGTTGCATGGAAAAAAGCACTAGAATCTAAAACCCATGATTCTACTTGACTATCCAAAGAAAATATAAGAGCATCTTGTGCAACAATACCTGCATCTTTTGCTTCTTTATTACCTTCATGTTGATCTTCTTTCAACCAACAATGTTTCTTTGCATGTCCTTTCTTTCCATAATTACAATAGGTTATACTTCCATTTATGGATTTGGATCTACTTCCCATCTTTGACCTTGATTTCCCTTGCTTGCCCTTCTCTCTTTTCCATCCCCTGCTTTCAACACTTAAAGCATTACCTGATGTTTTCCCTGTGCTTTTCCTGCAAATTTCTTCATTCAAGATTACACTAACAACATTATCAACATTCAAGATATTTGAAGCAGATGTAGTATTACTAACTGCCATTACCAAACTATGCCAACTTTCAGGTAAAGAGCATAAGATTAAGAGAACCTTAATTTCATCATAAAAAACTATTTTGACTAAATTTAACTGATTTACTAATCCATGGAAATCATTAAGATGACTAGATACCGATCCACCTTCCTGCATTTGCAAATTAAATAATTGCTTCATAAGATATACCTTATTCGAAGCTGAGGGTTTTTCATATAAATTTGCCAAACTATCCATTAACTCTACCATTGTCTTTGCCTGTGATAAGTTGGAAATCACAGAAGCTGCCAGGCTCAACCTTATAGATCCAAGAGCCTTTCGATCAAGAACATTCCATTCTTTATCTTTCATATCTGTGGGCTTCATTGAAAACCCACCCAATGGTAAGTACAAATCTTTCTGATACATATAATCTTCAATCTGCATCCTCCATAATTGATAATTCTTGCTATTAAATTTCTCCATTCTTGGTTTACTTTCTTTTGCCATTGCTTTACTCCCACTCAATCAGAAACCCTTGTGAGTGAATTCTGTAATCAACAAACACTAACCTGCTCTGAGCTTTTCTTTAACCTAGCTCTGATACCACTTGTTAGTACCTTAGAGTACAATTTATTACTTTTTAATAAGAAACTAAACACGAAATTAAACCAAAAGTAATAAGTAACTAGAAATTAGAAACAACAAAGAATAAGAGATATGAGAAATAATACAATCTATATTAAACTCTTTCAGAAGGAAATACATTGTAGAAATCTCTTCCTCCTCACACCTCTTGGGTGTACAGTAATTCTCTCTCAAGAGTTATCTCTTTCTCTCTCAATCAATTATAAACACAATCAACTCAATATTGAGTTGTTGTTGCCTCCAGTGACAATCAACCCAATTGTTGTTGCCTCCTTTTTCGCAGATCTTCTTGATCTTGCACCTTGTAGATCTTCTTGATCTTGCACCCTATAGATCTATTTGATCTTGCTTACATTATAATACAACTCCATGGGTATCTGAAATAGAACCCAAAGCAAACAATAATTAGAAAAGTAGACTCAAGACTAAAATTAGTCTTTACATGCAAACTAGCTATTCTCCCAAAATTAGAAACATTGTCTTATTCTAGAAACGCACAGAAGTCAGATGCCGGTCTAAAAATGATTGATGCCAGCCAACCCCTAACCGATGTTAGTTGGTTCTGACCACTACTGACCGATGTTGGTTGACCCCTAACCGATGTTTGTTGGTTCTGACCGATTCCACTGATGCCAATTATTGTGTAGCTCATTGGTGAAGCTTTTAGCCCCACAACTCAATAGCTGAATCATAGAAACATGGGCTGCTTTCCTCTATAGTTTGAAAAACAATCTATTTATTGGTTTTTGGTAGATATATTCTACCTAAATGTATTAATTCCTACTGAGTTGTCTATGCGACTTGTCTTGGTCTAAGTGGTCATTGATTCTATCCTTTATCTTTGTCAGCAGCTGACACTATTCATTATTTTGGCTTTTTCACTTTATCTTTACCCATGTTTTGTCTCTTTCCTTTGACTTCTCCTTTGCCTTGGCCTTTTATTTACATGCTCTTTTTAGGTCTTTTATGTGGGTAGGATTTTA
Organism: Torreya grandis; assembly: GCA_037957365.1. Classification (NCBI taxonomy): domain Eukaryota; kingdom Viridiplantae; phylum Streptophyta; class Pinopsida; order Cupressales; family Taxaceae; genus Torreya; species Torreya grandis. Next base: position 513,835 of record JARHVA010007230.1, on the reverse strand, counting down.
TTCGACATGTCCTCAGATAAAATGTCTAAAGGAATTTCTTTAGACATCTTATTTGAAGGAATTCTCCTTGAGATTGTTCCTTTGCATTTTTGGCCTTTAGGCTTTCTTTGATCATCAAATTTATTCACACAAAATGTCTGAAGGAATTCCTTCAAGTATTTTCTTTGAAGGAATTCAATCTTGGCTCACCTTCTTCAGTTTTCCTTTAGACAAAATGTCTAAAGGAATTCCTTTGGATATTTTGTCTGAAGGAAAACTCCTACTTGTCACTTTTCCTGAAGTACAAGTGCCATTGGGGCTTCTTTTTTTTGACCCTTTGCTACAACTAGCTACCCTCTACAAGGGTATTTGGAGCCTCTAGTTACCCTTTAGAACTTTTGTATTGGTCTTCACACTAATGAAAAGCCCTCCACAAGGTCCATTTTATATTCAAACATACCCTTTATATGTTTTGTAAAGGTTTATTTCATCTTTGAAGTGCCTCCCACAAGGGCACATACCCTTTGGTGAAATTGGAAATGACCCTACAAAATGTCTAGGTACCCTTTACAAAAAAACACTTGCCTCAAGAAGGGTTTAAGACCAATTCAAGCTCTTCCAAAAGACTTAAAAATATTGAAGTAAAGACATCTCAAAAACATGACTACTTCTTCCTTACCATTTTGGGTTTGTGAATGACTCCAAATCATGAAAGATCATAAGTCAATTAATCCCACAAACCCAAATTGAACTACTCTAATCCTTATCAAATCTCTAAACTACTTTTACTCATGAAAATTGGTAAGTAAAGTACTTTGTAAAACCCAACTTGCACTGGAATTGACCATAGACCCTTTCATGTTTGTCAAGTGCTGCTGCTTATTACTTGTAAATTTTACAAGTAATGCTGTTTTGAGAACTTGATTTGCTTTCTGTGTGATGGAAAAGACCAATGCTTGATGCGACAACACCTACACCTACACAAAATCAACTTTTCCTTAATTTATAAAGGGTTAAGACCTAGTTTTAGGGGAAAAGGTCATGTAGAACAAGGTTTTAAAGCAAAAAAAGAGGGAGGGGGTGCCCATTTTTGCATGCAGGATTCATAAAATGGTTAATAGGAAGTAGGAAGCAATCTAGTAGCAACATTATCGTAAACAACATTATGGACTAAATGGAGATTAGCTACATCTGAGATATGCTCAATAGGGGTTATCTAATTTTATCATAAGAAGAATGGGATGCTCTTGAGGGTAGACATATGAATGCCATCAAATTGGGATAAATTTAGTTGGCTACCTCTATTAAATAGAACAAACACCTAGTTTTTTATAGCCATTTAGATAGTGGGGATTACAGTGTTTAGAATAGTAGGTTAACCAAGTGACAAATATTGATTTTGAAGATATGGATTTGTCTTAATAAACCCTTATCTCTTATATGATTTAGAAGGAAAATCAATAAATTAAACTGGGATACCTTTACTTCCTGACCTTATGATAATCTTTGGCATGAAAGAATTGCCTAAATGATGTTATGAACTTTGCAACCTAAAGAATCTTTAGCTTGTGATGAAGATTGATATTATTCTATACTAAAAATACTTCTCCTCAGCTTTAAACTTTAGCTAAGCCAAGGAGAAATAGGGTCACACCAGGTGTACCAAAAACTATTGTTAATCAGACTCACACCCTTGTGAAAGTAATTTTAGGCCTTCATAGTCTACTAAAACATGAAAATAATCCTAGGCTATGGGTGACCTAATCAATTAATTAAATATATAAATTCTAAAGGGCTATCTCCCTTTTTTTGTATCACTTAGGATCTCTAGTATATGCCATAAACTAACAAGAAAAAGGGAGGAGGGAAAAGGTAAGAAAGGAACTTGAAGGGAAATCTTATCTATGATGGTGATACATCAAAAATGTGACCTCAACCTGCTTGAGATGCATTGAGAAGATGGAGAAAGACATGACTCTAATCACACTACTCAAATGATAGCTTTTGAGCATCAATATTTTGTGTAGAGGTTAGGATTTGATGCATGATCTAAGGCAATTTTCAATAGGTCTGTCAATAAACACTAGAGAGAGCTTACACTTACCATATAAAAAGTATGATAGAGCACACTATGTGACCTACAAGGATGATCTTAACAACTAAAAATAGGTATAATGGAAAGAATAATATGAGAGGAAGCCTTAACTATCAATTTCATCTCTAAATAGACCATGAAAATACTCTAAGACACAAGCTGTTGAGGAGGTATGGATTCTGTCTTATTCATCAAAAGAGGAAAAATATAAATGTTCTCTGAACATGGAAATAACCATATTTACAATGGATGCAAATCTTGTATATATATATATATATATATATATATATATATATATATATATATATATATATATATATGAAAGGACAAGAGAGAAGTGGGAATTATGTGTTAGAGTAGGGAACTAGGAGAAGAAGTTACCAATAACTGTGGATCCCTCTTTGTTATTCTTGATCTCCTCAACATTGAAAGCATACAACTACTTTGATTATGAGATCATCCATCCAAAATCATTATAAATATCCTTGATCCCCTCATAAATTTAAGTCCCTTCTTTAAGAACTGATAGAACCATGTCTAAGGTAGCTACATGTCCCTACCAAGTGTGAATGATTTGATCCTTGCATTTAAAACTTGACATGCTCCTTATTGCAGTCTTGGACTCCCATGACCACTAATATCTGATCATGAGATATTGACAAGTGTCAATCTCTCAAAAATCTTGATGAACCCTTTGAAAACTTTAAATTTAAAAATGGTTACTTACTGGTGCTCAAACTTGATGTTTACAGACCCATCATTTATTATTAGAATCCCAATGGTTATTTGTTGAGGCTAAAGTTGACATCCATGTAACTATCATCAATTATTTTATATTTTTTCTATTCAGCCATTTCTTATGGATAATTCCTTTAAAATAATTTTTTCTAGATATTTTACTTAATTTATATCATTTGGTTACTTATTTTTACCTGTTTCTTGAAAGATGTCATTAACTTTTCTTCAGGCTTATTCCTATGGTGGAATTTTTTTAGACTTCCTTGCAACCTTTTGTTTTTGGACTTTTCTCTTGAAGGAATTGTTTTGGCACTTTGAGATGAACTTTTATTTTGGAAAATTTGCTTATCACTTTATTGCAAATAATTTTTCCAAAGGAAATCATGTCTTTATAATTTTTGCTTGGACCCTTCGGAACATTGAAAATCGATTATTTTACCTAGAAGTGCCTTTTAGATTAATTGCAAAGGATCTTTTAGATTTTTAAAAGTGCCCCTTGACCTTTTGAAATGTCCCTTAATTTTTTTTGAAAATGACCTTTCAAAAAAATTGAAATGGACCCTTCAAAAAAATTGAAACGGACCCTTTAGAATTCTCAAAAAGCTCCTTTCTCTTTGAAAATACCCTTCAAAATTCTTGAAATGGTCTTCAAAAATTTTGAAATGGTCTTTGCCATTTTGAAAAGAACCCTTTAGCACTTTTAAAATGAACCCTTCAAGTTTTTTGAAATGAACCCTTACATTGAGAAAAGTACCCTTCAAAAAAAAATTTCAAACAAAATGTCCAAAATAATCCCTTTGGAAAGATATCCTTTGGGAAGATTGCTTCAAATAAAATTTCCAAAATAATTCCTAACACTTAGAGAAAAACCCTAAAAATAAAATGTCTAAAAGAAAAAAACTTAGTGAAAAAAAGGCCCAAAAGAAAATAAACTTGTACTTTTGATTAATCAGGTTCTCCACTTCTTCTTACTTTAGGCTTTGGGACAATAGGACCATAATTGACTAGCTAAAAGGGGAAATTTGACCATTCCAAGGAAAGTTTCAGATAATAGGGATATAAGTTCGGGCTTGACAAGCCAAAATTGCTAACAAGCATCAATGCACTCCATTTACATGTGGAGAGGTCAATCTATGGTGACTTACCCAAGTAAATCATCCTCTCACACCCTATTTATCCCTACAGGTTTAGGTTGGACCCTTGGTCTTTACTAGGTCATAATGTTCCAAGCATCTAGTGAATGCTTGCCCATATAAACCAAAAACAAATATTGGACAATACTCCATTAATTCTAATAACGAAGCCTTTATCACATGTCTTCCATTAACTTACCCATATAATTCAATTGTCTATAGGTAAAGCCCCGCCTAATCCAATCAAATTTGAGATGAGTTAACCCAACTGAGGCTAGGAGAAGATAACACCTATCACTGTAGTAGTTAAGATTATTTAAAATAATTACTTTCAAGAAATGTAAGGAAATTCAAACATAATAGTATTATATAAAATCACATTTTTACTTAGCCCAAAAGGGTAAGTTACTTTATAAATTAATTCAGAATACTACCTGATTGGAATAATTCCTTAGTCTTAATTTAGTAATTTTTTCAAGTCATAGAGTTACCTAGAGAAGAAACACTGATTTAAGACTAGTCAAAACAACCCCAACTCTTTTTTTGGAATTAGTTATTTTCAAAGTATAAAGTAACACTAGGTGCAAATCCCCAACATAACCTAATGATGTGAAATAACGTATGAATGGATTGTTCACTAGGGTTATCACAACTAACACTCTATTAGTTTCTAGTAGACACTTAACTAGGATTAAGTCACCAGTAAGGAGTTCTATATGGGAGCGCATCCTTGCCAAGGAATATATATTTTGGGATGTATTAGTGTGTCTAAGTGCAGTGATAGATTGTAAACTCTATAAAATTACTTTTAACTCCAACTAGTGAGACCATTTAGTGGTCATTTAACCCTACTAAAATATATCAGTCATCTGATAGAGTCCCATTTGAGAGCTAAAGATAATAACGACACCCTAACATATGTGTAGCTACTGCATATGTAACATTTAGGAGTATTAAAGTAGAAACCTTGGCATCTAACTTGGTGTTAAACTTGACCATAACATGAGGCTTCAAAAAAAGATTATTCAAGATAAACTATATCAACCCTTGATTTGATGAATTGTTGGATAGAAAAAAACATCTTAAGAGTGTCCTCATTTACATCCATACAAATTGGAATTATTGAAAAATTGACCAACTGATATGAGATGCCCAGCCTATTACCACTGTAAATAATAATAGAATGTATAAATATATAGTGCCACTTATCAATATTCCATAAATTTAATCTCAAAATTATGGTCATGATATCATGTACCTCCATCAAAGAGTTTAGTGCTCAATTATCTCTTGGATACTAATAATTTCATAAGCCTAGATAAAGAAAATTGATATCAAATAGCTAATATGGGTAAAATTACCATTACCAACCATGAAACTAATTATATCACTTATTTTCAAGTGATTCAATAGAAACAAGTTAAGAGGAAACATGTACTAGATTGCCCATACATTAAATCCTTCGTATTAACATTATCCAAATTGGAGTATAATCAAAGTGATGTCCTTATTAGGGAGAGTAGTTAGAGATGAAATATAAATTAGTGTTAGAGAGTTGTCAATGATGTAATGCTAATGTCATGGAGGTGTCCTAGTGAGTGGATGAAGTACATTGATAACATAAGTGATAATGACAAATTGTGCAATGTGATTGTCCTAGTATGATTGAAGGAGGCTTGGTTGATCTCCAGTTTTAGCATGAATAGAGATGCTCATGGATGAGTATGGATTATTGATCATGTGTATTGGGTTTTATAAGAGGTTTTATATTCTTTGAATGATTGTGTGTATGATTATTTTTCATCTGATTGATCATTATTTTCATCTAGACATTTTATGTCTAGTGGTAGAAAATTTGGGTAGGCAGTTTATTGATGTCATAATTACCACATGTGGATGAGTCAAGGTGAGTTGGTCATATGTTTGTGATAAAATTTGTCCTTATTTGATATTATCTAAGTCTCAAATCATGTGATTAATTTTATCAATAGGTATTCATGTGCAACATTCGGTCCCCAAACTATTTCATAGTGTTTTCCCATAATTAGCCAAATTTGTATGAGTTAAGAAAGAGCCAATTACACAATTTGGTGATGTAATATATCACATATGTGGATGTTTCAAGAGAATTTAATCATATGGGTTTACTTATTTTTATGCTTAGTTAATATGCACTAAATTTTAGGTCATGTAATGAAGCACAATGAAAGATATGGATGTGCAAAGTTAGCCTTCCAAACAAGTTCTTGATATAGTTTGTTATGTGGCAAACCAATCTGAGTGAGTAGATGAATGGAGTTATAGCTCACATGTTTGAAGGTTTGAGGATTAGTTTCACACATGGTTTGATTCTCCTATGTGAGGAGATCATATGGTCCAAATTTGATATCATGCATCTAATCACAATAAAAGTTATTGAGGTCAAAATTTTGCCTTTCAAACATACAAACAATGGTCCCCATAGTCTATTTTGCACAATGTTAAATATTAGGACCAGATGTAAATCCAATGGTTCATCAAATTTCATACATCTAGATCTGTGGTGTGTAGTAAATCAAATATCATGCCTAGATGGAAACCCAATGGTTCATGAGAGCTCATACATCTAGATATTTGATGTGTAGTAAGTCAAATTGGCCAAAGTGTTTGTTGGCTAATAGAGTTAAATATTAGGATAAAAAAAAATCCAATGGTGCATGGGTGATCATACAGATCAAGATCAATGGTACATGTTGAGTCGAACGAGGACAAGTGTTTGAAGTTTAATGACAAATAGAGATAAATATTGAGCTTATTCTAAAATCTAATAGTGAGTAGATATTCATAATTATACATATAAACTATGCATATTGAGTGAGATTATTTAAAGTTGTATAATGTTTGAAATAGATAAATATTGACCTATGTATAGGAGATCAATGGTACACATTGAGTCAAAGTTTGTAGATTACATGAGAAGAGGTCAGCTATTTGAATTTTAGCATTTGGGCATTAGCACAATATCCATTAAATTTCAAATACGATCGATGGTGTGTATTTAATATGAAGATGAAAGGAAATTATATGTGATCATATTTTCTAAAGTTTACCTATTACTATTTGAATTCAAATATTTGAATTTAACAAAGGAAATACCAGTGTCTAATTTTTATGCTATATCATTTGATATAGGTAGAATTTGACCATGTAGTATGAATCAAATTTGTAGAGAACAGCACTGTTCATCTATAAATATAAATTTTAAGGTTTTAAAGTGTGTATAATCAAAGATATTGAGATACAAAGCTGACTATGTGTTTAACTATGTTCTACAAGTGACCCAAGAGGAATATTTGAGCTTGTGTTGATGTTGTTTTGATGTTTCATGATGAATCATATATTTGGAAGTATTTTACACTCTATGAGGATGATATGTGTGCATTAATAAGGTTTTAACAATCATATACAACATGAATTTTTTTTTTGAAGTTGACTATGTATTTGTTCATGGTGACTATGTGCACAAAATGTAGTTTGAGCAAATTGTGCTCTAGCATAAGAGTATTTTGGTGATTGTGATCATTTGAACATGTCAAAAGGGTCATTTGGATTATGTAAATTAATTGGAAAGAGTTATTTTGTTCCCATTTTTCTTGAAGAAGTGTCAAAAAGTTGAATGGGTCATCATTAGACATAGAAAGTTACTTAGGCTTATTTGAAAGAGAGTTGTCCTTAAGTGTCACCCATGTAAGATAACATAAGGGTTAAGGAATGAATAATGACTAAAAAATATATTGATAATTCATTAATTATATATAAATAGTGAAACTAAATGTGTTATTTTATAGACTTTGATAAGACTTGTTGAGAGAGAGTTGTGCAAGGTTTATTGGTGAAGAAGGATAGGTAGTATGCCTATTGGATGAGTTGGTGAGTAGGTCAGGTTGATAACTGTGTATCACTTATAGATCATGTTTTTAAGTTTATAATAGTGATCTTCTAGTTTTAAGGATATGTGAAAAGGTCTGAGTCTGCATATGAGGATAGTTTGATTAAAGAAGGAGAGAGACTGTGGCATATGTATGTGAGAGGAATGTATGAGATAGAGAGGGAGTTTGTTCATGGGTTAGATAATCATAGATCCATCATCATGTGTTGAATACATTAGTACTAAGGTGGATGTGTTTAAAGGAGGGTCTAAAGGACTTTATATTCATTAGGGGTAGTTAATCCTTGTAAAATAGGTGTTCCACTAATGGCCTTTGGTCAAGAGTATTTGATCAACATTTTCTACTATAAAAAAGTTGACCAGTATCTTCTTTGTAATTTATTACAGGACAATTAGTCTATTTATTTTAGGCTTGAGAGTGGGTTTTATTACCCATGAATAATTCACATAGGAACTATGTGTTTTATATTTGATCTTGTGTATGCATTGAATGAATGAATTCTCTTGTTAATATTACTTGATCATGTTGATATATGTTAATTTATTAATATTTTGAGAGGTTTGGAATTCAAAATTGAAATATCTAGGTTCACTGATTTAGTCCCCCTCCTAGTAATTATCCTCTAACATTTAGTATCAGATCAAGTCATTTGGTAAAGTCTTGACATCTTTAAGGAGATCCAAGGTACAATATTGGTAGTAATCAAGTAGGTTTTTCTAATAATCAAACACTAATGTTCAATGGATAAAAGTATTCTTTCTGGAGTCCAAGGATGAGGACATACATCATGTCCCTAAGGTTTTATACTTGGAAATCTATTGTGGATGTTTATATTACTCCTACTATTCCTTCATCTCTTGTTATAGACAATATGTTATTTTGAAATAATTATAAGGCAATGAATTCTATCTCTTGTGGTCTTTCAAAGACTTTATACACCAAGGTAATCAATTATAAATATACTAAATAGATATGGGACAAAGTGTAGGTCATTTATGAAGGAGATTCAAACATCAATCTTGCTAAGTTATAGATCCATAAAAGTCAATTTAAAAGTCTCAAGATGAAGGAAGAAGATACCATGGCATCCTTTCTCCAAAGAGTTAATGAGAATTTGAACATCATAAGATGTCTTGGGGAGAACCTTGAAGAAACTAATATAATTCAAAAGGCATTAAGGTCAGTATCCATCAATTTTGATCCTAAGTATCTAATGTCGACAAAAGTAATGATCTTACTCAGCTGAAGTTGGATGACCTGCATGGAATCCTTTCTACCTATGAGATAAGCAAGAATGATGATATATCACCAAAGAAAGAAGTAGCTTTAAAGACTAAAATGAATCCAAAGAAGAAGTTACAAGGAGGATGACATTTCTAATATAGATGAGGATGAACTATTTACTTTAATTTCAAGGAAATTGAAAATAGGTTCAAACAAGTATAAGGGTAAACTACCCCTCAAATGCTTCAATTATGGAGACGTAATAAATTTTCCTAATAAGTTACCTCATAAGTAAAAGAAGGATGATGATGAAGATAATGATCAAGGTGATAATGATGGCAAGAGATTATTCGGCTCTTATAAAATCATAAAGTTATTCAGAAGGTTTGATAACAAGAATAAGTACTTCAAAGATAAGAAGAGTCTCTACACTAAAGTAGGTTGTAGCTCATCATATGAAAGTAAAGATAGTGACTCAAAGTATGATCATGAAGATGATGGTCCTATTGAGGATAGATCCCTCTTCATAGTTGAGGAAAGAAGTTGCTCATATCAAAAGGAGTCTACTTGGAGTGATTTAGATGATGATAAAGATGAGGAGGACCATGAGACTAAATTTATGTCTGCTCTTAAAAAATTGAAGATTGAGAAGAAGATAAATAATAATATGAAATATGAACTCAAGAAATTTGACGATAAATTCATTGTATTTGAGAATATAACGAATGAAAACACCAAGGAGCATGAAGATATGGTCAAGCATCTTAGTTGTCAATTAGAAGTCTTATCTACAAGCTTGGAAGATAAAGAAGATAAATGCTTAAGGTATTTAATTAAAAATGATTCATTGAGATCTAATTTAGAGAAGACATGTAGTAAGGTGAATTCATTTGTGAGATTTGAAAAGAGATCATGTAATCTAGGTAGTATTTTGAGATGTCAAAAGCATGAATGTGATAAAACTAGACTTGAATACAAAGAATAAGCAGACACTTCAATTCAAGATAAGATGAAGATTAATGTGAACAATGATAATTTGAATTTGAATATAAACCATCATAAAATGAATGAAGGTGATGTAAAAATGCATATAGATCAGATTAGATAACAAAATTCCTTAAGGTATGAAAATTTTAATGGTTACTACTATACTTATAATCAATTCAGGCACAATGCTAGAGAATGTAAGAGAACTATTAGAAAATAATTTTAATAAAACAATGATGGGGGTGATCAGTCAAAAGGAGTGAGAAAGGTTGAGTTTTTCAATTGTCATGTTGTGGGATACCTTGCAAAACATTGTCCATTTATGGAAAGGCAAGTTGAGTTTCCTTCAAGAAATATTGATTTCTATAGTTATTATAATGTAAGACACATTGTAAGATTTTGTCCAAATATAGTAATAAAAAATGAGATTATTTCAAAAGGTATGATGTTTTTAAACTGTCAAAATAGAGGTCACATTAATAATTCTACAAGTAGAGGCATAAAATTTAGAATAGGTTTAATCAGACTCTTATAGTGCAAGGAAGAAGGCAAGTCAACTCATGGAAGCCAAAGGTGGTAAGTATGAGTCATGATGAGAATGTAGTTCCAAGTAATTTTTTTGCTATGGTGAATAATGTTACATAAGGTAAACAATGAGAAGGGTTCTCATTGCCTACTCATTTTGTGAATAAAGAGACCAAGCACAAGGAAAAGACCAAGGTACTAGTTGAGGCTAGTTATGAAATGTGTATGGATCCAAGTGAACATCCTACAATTTCTAAGCATGTATCAAATAAAGAACATAAATTTTTAGTGCTAGTGATGAGGTTTCTAAATACAAGGTACATTTCTTAGATAAAAAGCTATGTCAAGATTCTATAGTTACTCCATGTCTTGTCAATTCTATCTTAGAAGTGAAGGAAGTGATGTATAAAAGGAACCAATTGTCATAGTTAAGTATAAAAATTAGAATAACAAGATCAGAAAATCTTATAGATATAAGAGGATTTTAGTGGTTACTGAGATGTAGGCTACTCCTACATTGACTTTATTTTAGAGTATTGTGGTGCAGAGGATGTCTCTATCTATGATTCTTAAGAGACTCCTTTCATTGGATAATCAAGTATTGATGTGGTGTTATTCAAAAGGTCCTATAAGGATATACATGAGTGTTTTTAATTGGAGGAAGTATGTCTAGGTGTAATAAACGCTATGGTGATGTCATAATGTTGATGGCTATATATGGTTAGTCTACAGGGTTAGAATGGGTGTTTGCAGGTTGTCTAATTAGATTGATGCAATGTCAAGAATATTTGATGCTTATAAAGGTATGTGCACTTATTTGTAATGTGTTCTAGGTGGTTTTATGGTCTAAAGGTATGTTAAAGTCAAATTGGAGATTTTTGTTTGCTATTGAGTTTCCTAGTTTGTGATTAAGAGTATGCAGGGCCTAAATTGGGTTATAGTATGTCTAGGTTTTAAAAGATTTGGAAGCTCAAGTATTATTCTATAATTTTTAAATGGTTGTCTCTAGGTGTACAATAAGTTTTTGAGGTGGACGTTGATAATAAGGAGGTTTGTTGACTCTATGTTTTGAGATTCTTAGGTTTTTGGCTCTATTAAAAACGTGGATTACCTTATGAATTGAGATCTAAGGCTTATAAATAGGTTGAATGGGCCAAATGGGTTGTCAAATCAAGATTCATATATATTTTAAGGTTTGTTGTTTTCAAATTATTCATGTTTTTTTAAGATGGAAGACTAATTAGCTAGTTGGTTTGTGAAGGAAGTAGATTAAAAAGGATGAGATAGTTTTTTCAAATTGGTTTTTATTAGGGGGTATATGAGAGTGATCTATATATGATGTTTTAGGTCTTGATGGTGTGCCTACTAAAATGTGTGTGCTGTGCAAGTTCTAGGTAGGGCTATAAGAAGACTAGACAAGCCTAGTAAGAAGAAGAGTGTTTTTTGTTTAGTTTCTCCAAAAGAGCAAGGCATGAGTATTTTAAGGTGAGTTACCAGGTTAGTTTAGTGCATTTTTTTTTGGGAAGTGGCATGAAGTTATGTTGATGGTCCTTGAGGTTTTTAGAAAGAGGAGGCTAGTAATCCTATATGATGGTTCTTCATGGTGTGTAGAGATTTGAAGATGCTCAGATGATGCAATTATTTAAAAATATTAGGGGGAATCCCTCTCAAATGTTTATTGGTGAGTTACATTAGTTTTATTATTTTGTGTGTTCCTTCTTCATTAGTTGTAGTGCTTAGTTGAAAAGAGTGTCGGCATGGAGCAAGAGGAAGTTGTCAATGTAAGAAGTAGGCTCAAGGTAAAGGGCTATTTGTATAATATTTATAGGTCGCCCTCTTCTATTGATGGTCCTATCATGTCCTTATGATTAGTTGGTTCTCACATTGTCATTATGTCAAGGGGGATAAAGTTCTTATTATGATAATTCTTGAAGAGATAAGGAAGGTGAGCTATATATTATTATATGATATGCATTGACATCAATGAAAAGGGGGAGATTATTGGAGAGTTGTCACTTATGCCATGGAGGTATCCTCATTATTTAATGAAGTGCCTTGATAGCCTAAGTGACAATGATAAAGTGTGTAATGTGTTTATCTTAGTATGCTTATAGGAGGCTTGCCTAATCTTTAGTTTTGGCATGGATAGAGACGTCTAGGGATGAGTATGGAGTATTGAGAATTTGCAAGGGGTCATATAAGGGGTTTTATATGATTTGAGTTTTTGTGTACATAAATGTTTTCGATCTATTTGATCATTGTATTTATATAGACATTTTGGGTCTAGTGGTAGAAAATCTAAGTAGGTAGTTTGTTGATTCATAATTTCCACTTGTGGATGAGTCAAAGGGAGTTGGTCATATAGTTACGATAAAATTTTTCCCTAGTTTCTATGGTCTATGTCTCAATTCATGCTGTCAAGTGAAACCAAAGATATGCATGTGCAATGTTGGGCTCCTAGGTAGTTTGACAGTGTTTTTGCATACTTAGCCAAATTTGCATTAGGTAAGAAAGAGATGAGTAGAGAGTTTGGTGATGGAATATATCGCACATGTGGATGTTTCAAGAGAAGTTGATCATATGGGTTTGTTTATTTTTATGCCTAGTTGATATGGGCTAATTTTAGTTCATGTAATGAAGAATGGCAAAAGATATGGATTTGAAAATTTGGCCTTCCACATATGTTCTTGACATAGTTGGCTTTGTGGTAGAAAAAAATGAGTGGGTAGATTAATGAAGTTTGATCTCACATACATGAATGTTTGAAGAGATGTTTGAAACTTGGTTAGATTATCCTATGTGAGAAGATCATATGGTCAAAAGTTTAGATAATACATCTAAGAACAACAAAAGTTATTCAGGTCCAAAGTTGGCCTTCCAAATAGATAAGTCACTATCCCCATACTTGGTCTATTTTTCATAATGATATGATTAGGACCAGATGGAGATCCAAAGGTTTATGAGAGTTTATAAATATTAAAATATGATTTAAGTTAAGTCAAAAGGGTCAATTTTTTTTTTTTGGTTAATAAATTTAAATATCAAGTCCAAATAAAGATCCAACAATGCATGGGTGATCGTACAGATCAAGATCAATGGTGCATGTTGAGTTAAATGAGAAGTGTTAGAAGTTTAATGACAAGTAGAGTTAAATTATGAGATTATTCCAAGATATAAATGTGAGTAGAGGTTGGTACATATACATATCAATGGTGTGTATCGAGAAATATTGTTTCAAGGTGTCTAATTTTTAACATAAATAAATAACGAGCTATGTATAAGAGATCAATGGTGTGCATTGAGTCAAAGTTACTAGATTAGACAAGATGAGGTCAACTATTGTAAGATTAATTTTTGGTCATTAGTGAGCTATGTATTAATTTTTTAATATGATCTATGGTGTGTTCTCAATCTTAAGGTGATAGGACATGATATATGAGTATATTGTCTAAATTTTAATTATGACTATTTTAATTCAAATATTTGAATCTAACAAAGGAAAGACTAGCGTCTATTTTTTAAGCTATATATTTTGATCAATGAATAATTCAAAGATGTAGTAAAAAAAAAATTTGTATAAGACTCTGTTGTGCATTTGTAAATATAAATTTGAAGGTCTGAAAGTGTATACAGTCAAAGATATTGAGCTCTAAAGTTGACTATGTTTTAAAAGTGATCTAAGAAGGATTTTTGAGCTTGTGTTGATGTTATTTCTATGTAGCATGTTGAATTATCTATTTTTAAGTGTTGTATACTCTATAAGGATTATCTATGTTCATTATGAAAGTTTGACCAATCATATGACGCATGAACAAAGGTTTAGAAGTTGTCTGTGTATTTATTTATGGTGATTATGCGCACAAAATGTTGGTTGAGGAAATTATGCTTTAGAAAAATATTGTTTTGGTAAATATGATAATTTTAAGATGTTAAATGGGTCATGTGGATTGGTTCCATGCATTTTAAATAGTTCTTATTTTTTATTTTACTTAGAGAAGTGTCAAGGACGTGAATGGGTCATCATTGGCCCTAAAAAAGTGACTTAGGCTTATTTGAAAGAGAGTTGTATTAAATGTGACCCATGTAAGATGCCTTAAGGGTTAAGGCATTCCTAATGGCCAACCAAAATGTTGATAATTCATGAATTATCTATAAATAGTGAAACCAAATGTGTTGGTTTCGAGTCTTTGATAAGACTTGTTGAGAGAGTCTTGTGTAAGGTTTGTTGGTGAAGAAAGAAAGGTACTATGCCTATTAGATGAGTTGTGAGTAGATAAGGTTTTTGACTATGTATATAACCTGTATGTGACATTTATAATGTTAAAATAGTGATATTTTAGTTTTGAGGATATGCTAAGAGTTATGAGTGTGCATATGAGGATAGTTTGATTAAAGAAGGACAAAGATTGCGGTATACTTATGTGAGTGGAATGTATGAGATAGAAAGGGAGTTTATATAGGGGTTAGATAATCAGAGATCCATCATCAAGTGTTTAAGACATCATTACTAAGGTGGAGGTGTTTAGAGGAGTATCTAAAGGACTTGATCATCCTTAGGGGTAGCTTTTCCTTGTCAAACAGGTGTTTTACTAAAGTTATTTGGTTAGGAGGACTTGATCAAGGTTTTATGGTCTAAACAAGTTGACTAGTCTCTTGTTTTTAATTTCATATAGGATAAGTATTCCATGTGGTGTAGGATTGAGATTGGGTTTTATTCCCCATGAAGGTTTACCATAAGAACTATATGTTATATATTTAATCTTGTGAATGCATTAAATGAATGAACACTCTTGTTAATGTTACTTTATCAAGTTGATATATGTTGATAGATTAATATTTTTAAATGTTTGGAATTGAAATTGAAATGTCTAGGCTCACTAATTCACTCCCCTCTCAGTGTTTGTATCTCTAACACTTCGGCCTTATCTGATAGTCAATACATGGATACTGCAATATTTATTTGTCAAAAAGTTACACATTTATATAACACCATGTGGATTTATTATGTTATCTCCCACCATGTGAAATATTTAACATGGCATAGCCAACCAACTAGATAATAGGGACTCTGTACAATTAATTTTTTTATAAATAAGTGCACAAGACTGAGGTTATTATATTAAAATGATTAACTGCAAGTCCTTTAACTTTAGACACCATATGCCAAAATTTTGCCAACAAACATGTAGGCTTACTAAATTAAAGTAGAAATTAAATAATTCATTACTTTCAATGGATTGTATTTATATAATCAACACATTCCAGCTATGTAGAATTTATTCATTTTGATACATTATGACATACAAATGCATATTAAAATGAAACCATAATAATTAGAAAGGTCACCATCTATCAATCCTTAGTTTCTAAATTATTATATTGAACTAAACAAGACCTAAAAATGGTTAACTTGCCATTCATTAGAGGTTCCAAAATAACATTTCTAGAACTAGCATAAGATTTAACGTCTTTCCAAGGCATCCACAATAACCTTAATTATAAAGAGGTTATAAGAATAGTTCAACTATATAACATATATATTAAAGATCAATATGATCAAAATATGATGAAACATAATAATTTCAAGAGATTAGAATAATTTATTATTACGGTTGTATATAATCCTTCGATTCATAATAGTATACAAGAAATGCATAAACTTTTGAAGGCATAAGTCATTTAGACAAATCACAAGAGATTTAGTATGACTATTTGGAATTTTTGA
>JARHVA010007230.1:467500-492500 GCA_037957365.1 Torreya grandis | reverse complement strand
AGAACATAAGTAGTACCTACTGAAGGGATATATATATATATATATATATATATATATATATATATATATATATATATATATATATATATATATATATATATATGTATGTATGTATGTATGTATGTATGTATGTATGTATGTATGTATGTATGTATGTATGTGTGTGTATGTATGTATGTATGTATATATATATATATATATATATGTATATGTATGTATATATATGTATATGTATGTATATGTATATGTATGTATATGCATGTATATGTATGTATATATATATATGTGTGTGTGTGTGTGTGTGTGTGTGTGTGTGTGTGTGTGTGTGTATATGTGTATATATGTGTATGTATATATATGTATGTGTATGTATATATATATATATATATATATATATATATATATATATATATATATATATATATATATATATATATATATATATAGTGAGTCGATGTAACTAGTAATCATGATAGTAGAATCATAGCATTTAAATTAGAATAATCAATTATAAGTATACAACCTAAGTGAAAATTGGGCTTACATAATCTCATTAAGTCAGCATGCCAATAACATAATGCACCCTAAGGAGAGGTTATAAAAATATTGAATGAATTCAATAATGTCAATGCATTATAGACGTATGTGTAAGTGTTTCAATAATTACTTGGCTACACATTTCATGTATTTATACGAAGATTTATATCTTTTGTTTGCATTTCATTTTTATTTTGAGGAGTTAAGGTGTAATTAGGTATAATTTAAGGTCATGCAAACATTACTCACATGTTACTCTACTCTCTCTCTACATTTCTTTTCATGGAACATGGCACAATCCATTCAAAATCCTAAGTCCCATTAAATTTTTTAATTTCTTCTTTTCATAAATTAATTTATGTATTTTAAAAATAAAATTGTATTTGAGACCTTTCTCAAATTATGTAACTTTTTATTTTATGAGTTGTTCAAGAAAAAAACAATAAGTCATAGTTATTCAAACCATTTATAATTTTGAAAAATATATTTGAGGACATTTCTGATATTTTATAGAGGTCATACATGACCATCTACGGGTCCAAAATTGTAGTTTAATATTATCTTTGATATTTTACTAACTTTAAAATTGTCTATTTTTGTAACTAGACTTGAAATTCAGTTGACATTCATTTGATAGGTTAATTTTAATGTTTAGTTTATTTTTTGATATTTTTATTGCTTCATACACTTGGAATAGCAGCGACTAAAAATGACAGGTCAAGTTTTATTTATTTCTAGAGTTTCAAATCTTACATGTGATGTCTAATTCAGAGTTGACAATTATTTATTTATGTTTTATATTATTTAAATCACTGAATATGAATCAATACAAGGTATTATTTTATAATCTTTGCCTATTGAAATTTTTTCACCTTTATAGTATTTAGGTTCATTACTTAAGTGCAACATCTTCAAGTTTTTATGTTTGCATGCTATGCATTGGTTCCCAATGATAAAAATAATAAGTTACACCATCGTCTTAGATACTAAACTTTATTATTATTATTATTATTATTATTATTATTATTATTATTATTATTATTATTATTATTATTATTATTATTATTATTATTATTATTATTATTAAAAATTATTTATTTTACTTTTTATGATGTGTCACACCTCTTTTATCCTTTTGTATTCAATCTTGGAGTTACATGTAACATGTAAATCCATTCACACTTTTCAAAAAGAATTTCCGCACCTTACACTGATTAGGAAAATTTTACATAAACTAAATTTTTTTTACAAGGTCTTGATGTGATTTTTACACTCTTTTCTCAGTATAACTCTATGTAATTATCTTTTTACTCTTTCATTCTACACTAGATCATGAGACACTTGTTTATGGCTTGAAGTACCCTCTCCTCATTTTTTTATATTAAAATTATTCTTTGATAATATAGTTTTTCAAGCCTCATAAATACATGCAGGGTTTGCTTACGTTCATTTAGTCTCCCAACATATCAATGTTGTGTCTCACATTCTTGTGCTTACTTCTATTTTAATGTAACAATATTATTTTGTGCATTCATTATTTATGTTATAAATATTATTTTTAATAATATTTGAATAATTTATAACATGATAGCGGAGTAAGTTGGTTTCATCATAGAAACTTAAGTGTTTGCAAGTATTTTGGTGATAAAATATATTTTTTGACACATTTTTTTGGAAATGATTTATACACTTAAATAAATTTATCTGTCTTAAAATTTTTCATTACACTTTGGATGCATCTAATAATTTTTATGCTTATTTATAAGCTAAATTTTAATTTCAGATTCTTACAACATGGAAGATTTTGGGCTTAGTCCTTTTTTTAACATGGTTTCATCGTCCTATGCGTTTTTTGAAAAACCATTTTCCAAAATTTAAATGATTCCTTTCAAGTATAAATATGTCCTTTCTTTTAAAATCTATCTAACAAAAAGTGTTACATCTATCGATTCACGATATAAGTTTATCTATTTCTCTGGGGTTTTTTATTATCTAGGCTGAAAATAAGCAGTTCAAAATTTGCACACACCCAAATCATAGTTTGGGACAAATCATAAAAAATAACTATTTTAAAAAAAAAAAAAATTGTGATAAATAATTCTAATATATATATTTTTTTCCTTTTTTGTGGGTGTTTTAACCTTTTAATCATTTCTATTTTACATTTACTGCTTTTAAATCTCAAAAATTTCGTAATGTGTTTTTCTTATTCTTATTTTTGATTTAACTGTAATCATTCCTATAAACATAGTTTGGGATTTGAATTACACGTATGGGGCAATATAAAAATTAGCGGTTTTTTTTAAGTTTTATTTATTTTAATGTTCTTATATTTTTTCTAAGACGTTACTCAAAAAGCTAATAATTTTAAGTATTTTCAACCAAGTCGATACTTGATATATGGACCAAAGATAATTTGATTTTTATCACTCATAAGTCTCAAATTCATTAAAAAACCAAAGTTTTTTTTATCATATGAATGAGATATTGTGTCATTTTATAAAGTAGGCATATGAATTTTTTTCTTAATATGATAAATCATTTAAATAAATATTATAATTGGATTTTAGAATTTTTACTTAATCCTTTGTCAAAATTGCTATCAATGGATTTTAATTTAGCATTGTATTCATCTTTTAAAAATGCTACACAACATATTGCTTTGAAAAATATTAAAAAAATTTCCCTCATGTGTCGAATTTAATGTGATAAAATAACTATTAATTCTTTCAAAACATCTTTTACTCACAAATTAGAGAATATACATAATTAAATTAACACGCTTAATGCAAACATTATTTATTGTCAACATAATAAGGCCTCTAATAATACTTTTAAACGTGTTTATTATTCTCCTAAAAATATTCTAAACATTGTTCGAACATTATGCAATCAACGGGTTTTTCTGATGGCAATCTTCGTAACATGAAAATAACATCTTTAAGCACATTTTATTTCTATCTAACATAAAATGTATATGGCCTAGTTTTAATTCCTTTAATGATAATGTGAGTTTGGATTATCCCCATCAGCGAATCACATTTCACCATAGTGATTTTCTATCTGATATGACTTCTTTTTGTCATAAGACTTCTTAAGTTCATACATTGATTAAAAATGGTAACTATTTTGAAAAGTATGGTACACATGAACATCATATTTATAAATGTTTGAAATTACATTCTTGTAGTTGTTTTAGTAAATAAACCCATGACACATTAAATTCATTTAAAAATATTATCTCATTCAAAATGTTGAGCTAATTTGGATCACTAAAGTTAGGGTATTTCATACAGACTTCAATGTTTCTTCTTTGATAATTTATCAATTACTTCAAGAAATATTTTGTTTTAAGCACAATGAAATATATTATTTGTATCCCTTTAAATTAGTTGAAAACTAAAAATATTTATGTAATCCTTGTTTATTTTTATTTCTTATTATAAATTGTCAAGGAAATATGTTGTGTTTTAAGCTAATTATGTTTTATTATAATTTTTGTGTATGATTGAAAATTTTGTTATGTAATTTATATTTTAACCTTTTTGTATTGTATTAGATATAATTTTATTACATTCGTTGTATCTATATTATATATTATGGCATATTGTTTAATTAACATGAAGATTAGTGTAAGCTTGTGGTTTTTTCATATGTAATGGATCATTTATTATAATTTCATTTTTTGATTATCCATGTTCTAAAGAAGATTGACCTTATTATTTAAATAAGATTCTAGGACACATTTTATTATCACAAATTCATTCTTGTAACCTTTGGCAATGAATACCCTCTTATTCTTTATTCTCCTAATGTATTAATGTAATTCATCTAAATGAAAATTTCTATTAACGGAGAAATATATAATGTAAACTCCCTTATTTATCTAACATTTTCTCCACTTTTGTAACCCACTAAAAATATTAAGTGTATTTTTATATTATTATTTATTTATACTAATTTATGCTAATCCTAATTTTATCAGTTATTATCATCACAAATTTATTTATTCTATATTTTATGAGGTGTTACACTTCCTTTGTTATTTTTATGTACTCGCAAAGTTAAATTTCACATGTATCTCACTCCACACTTTTCAAACACTTATTTTTCACCTCATGGGGATTTGGAACATTTGGCATACACTACGAAGGTTGTGTAAGGTCATGATCAGATTATTTTCAACTCCTCTTTCATTATAACTCTATTTAATGATCTCTGTCTTCTCTAATTGTACTCCATATCTTGAGACACTTACATTTAGATTGAGGCCAACTCTTTTTCATTATTTTTTATTTTACTAATATTTATCTTTTGGAATATTATATTAAAGCCCTATTAATACTTGTGTTATTTTCATCCATTGATGTGGTTTCTCCACTTATTAATTTTATGTCTTGCATTTTTGTGCTCTCTTTCCTTTTAAGGTAACATTATTCTTTTGTGCATTCAATCTTTATGTTTTTAATTTTATTTTTGATGATCTTGACATGATTTATAACATGGTACCAAAGCAAACAAATTTTAATTTTGAAATTTTAGTGTTTGTAGGCATTTAGATGGTGCAATATATTTTTGACACTTTTTTTGAAATAATTTACATAGTTGTGAATAATTCCTTATGTTTTATGCTAGTTTTATCACACTTTGGATGCATATCATCAGTATTTTGGTTTATTTGAATGCTAACATATAATTTTAGGTTGTTACAATAGGTAGTATTTTGAGAAATATATAGTTTTCAATTGGTTTCATCTTCGTACATCATTTTATAAAAACTAAATGTCAAATATATATATATATATATATATATATATAAAATATAGTTTTATCAAAATATATTTGGTTTTGTTCATTTTTAGGTGGAGATAGGTTTAAATTATACATAAAAAGAGATTGGAATATGGGAGAAATTATCAAAAACATAATTATGAGAGATTGCATTTTATTTTAAATTATATAAGCTCTAATTTTTTTGGTGGTGTTTTGACTTTTAATTTTTTTTTCTATTTAGGTTAAGTGATTCATAATGTCAAACATTTCATTGAATCCATCTGTGTCTTCCTATTTTTGATTTGAATCTAATTGTTCCTTTAAACAAGGTTTAGAATTTCATTTTCATATATAGGGAAATTTAAAAATTGCTTATTAAAAATAAATCCACTTAAATTATTTTTTAATCTTTTTTGTTGTCTTGTGGTAGAGAATAAAATTTTGACAGTGGATAATTTATCCAAAAGGGGGATAATTATCTCCAAGAGGTGTCTAATTTGTCTAAGTGTACAATATTCTATTTACCATATTTTCCTTGAATTCTTTTTCAGCTTTACTCTATTTAATTGGTTAGTAAATTGACTTAACATGACCTAGGAAAAATCAAATAATGTCCTTGATCTAATTGTGAAATGGAATTCCCCATGGAATATCCCTTCCCTAGTCTTCCTTTGGCATGTTTCCCTCCCCCATTGGTTTTGTTGTCTATAAAAAATTCACAATGATGGTCTCTTTCTCAACAAAAGATACCAACTAAAATGCATCTTGCCCTATCTCTATCAAATCATTTTAGAAAACTAGAAATATTCCCCTCAAAGACAAAGATCATTCCCCCCCAGCCTTGTTTATTCTAAAAAACTAGGACATCTCATAGGTTTTATGTTCCCCCTAAAAATATTTATTCTTCAAGCACATTAAATGGAAGGCCCCTCTGGAAGGCTAGGTGAAATTGAACTTTGATGGCACCTCTAAGGCCAACCTGAGTTCTCTAGAGGGAAGAGGAATTAGAAGTAATTCAAAAGGGGAGATGTTGGTTGCATATGTAGTTCCCATAGGAACCTAAATAAACCACCTATTTGAGGCTAAGGCAACCCTTTGGGGTATATAGTTGGTATCAAACATCAACCATAATAGGATCATTATCATGGATACTCGTTGAATAGTCTAAACACCTTAGAAGGAACAACTACACCATCCCACACCATTAAGGACATCATTGATGATATAAATCATCTCTTAAAGGGAATGCATCATTTTCAACTTATACACACATATTGGGAAGGAAACAAGGTGGCTAAGCTCCTCACCAACATTAAAGTTGAGCTCCACCTTTGAACTAAATATCTCAATGCAAGCAATACCCCTACTAATATCCTTACTACCATATGAGATAAAGGTACTAAGGTGACATAGAAAAATCATTCCAATAGACATGTATAATGTCATCTCAAAGGGGTGGATCTTAATTAGGCCGATCCATAATTATTCTTAAAAGAGGGAAATTAATTATTTTTATGAACCTTCAGTGAGATTCCCTAACAATTCATGTTTTTCTAGATCTACCCCATCCAAAAACTTCATTCTACCTACTTCAAATATATGCACATATTCTCCATGGGTGGTGATAGGGATAAACTAGAACTTATTTCTTGAAAGAAAGTATGAAAATAGAAAAGAGTATAGAAGAAGATAAAAAGGGTGGACTCACTGAATTCATAGAGTGAGTCAAAGAACACAATCTTGAGATTTATCATGACTTCATGGTGACCTAAAATAAGTGTAAAGTGACAATCTATGGCATCGCTATCAATGTTTCATAGGAGTTCTTCGATGAAGTAATTGAAATGTCATGTGTAAGCAACAAGGATTTCAAAGATCAAACAAAAAATCAAGATTCATTGGAATGCTTTTTCAAGATGAATGAATTTGTGAAGATGGACAAAAAAGGGTTTCCACTGATTAATCTCCTATGCTATTAGCCCAAAATTTACCTTTAGATCATGTGTAACATGACTCTCAAAGGAAAATATACTCTCATATTTTCCCACCACTTTATGTTACTTAATCATTTTATTAGATATAAAATTAGTTTGCGCTACTTTCTACTAATTTCCCTTGAAAGTACCATCTTATTGTACCAAGTGAATGAGACCAATCCTATCTTTCACCATGGCTTGATTCTACTTCTACTCAAGCATGCCCAAGACATTTATGGCTAGGATGTTCCCCCTAAGGGTTAGTTCTTTGGGGAAGAATCCCTAGTGGAGGATCCTACTAAGGGATCCCACTAGTCCTCTAATTGTACTTATCAAAGTCCCCCCTGATGACCTTTTCCTTAAGTTGTTTATCCCAAAACTAGAACTTATCTCTCTCTAATGAGGTGCCCTATCAAAGATAGCTTGGAAACGGAAAGACATTGTGAATGATGAGCTAGAAAGGAATAAATTAAAATTGGGAAACTTTAATTCTAAGGTTCAAAAAGTAGGGTTGGGTCTAGCCAATCTCATTCAATATTGAAACTCTTTAGATAAATAGGTTGAAGTCACAATATAGGATTTTATCGCTTCTATCAAGCCCACTCAAACCCCTACCTTTCAATCACCAATGGTTTTAAAAATCTCCACTTAAAGATCCTCCAAATGGGTCCCCCCTAAGTAGTCCCCCATGCAGGTTAAAGGAAAAAAGTGCCCTTGAATTATCTTCCCTGGTGAAACTAATGAAGGCTCTAAGATTTGCACTCAGGTAAAAGTTTTAAAAGAAAAATAGATCATTCAAGTGAAGGACACTAAAGATGCTAAAGACCCTCATGAGGGAATTTTTTCATAATTCTATTATGGTTTCCTTTTTTTGCACTCATTCTAGTACTGTAGCCTTTTTTAAGCTTCTTAATGTTTATCGCTTGTTAAAAATTTTGTATTGCACGTTGGTGGTTCTAGGTCCCTATAAAACTTGGTTTTTACCTTATCAAATAACTAAAAAAAATAACCACATATGTATGAACCAAAGACAAATTTGGTATTTTAATTTGTCTTAAATTAAAAAAAATTAAATAAAGGCATTTTTTGATATAAATGAAATATTGTGTACTTTTTCAATATAAAAATATTAAATTTTTATTACCACCATAAAGTAATCAAATGAGACTTTTAATTGAATTTTATAATTTTTTTCACAATTTTTCTAGCTTTATTATCAATCACTTTTAAGCTATCATTATTTTTAGCTTTCAAAAATACTACCCAATAATCTAAATTTAAACATATTAAATTCATGTTCTTCAGTTCAAATTGAATTTAGAGAATCACTATCATTGTTTTACAAATATTTTTTAATGAAAATTTTGAGAATTTGCATATTTTAATTTGAATTTTTAATGTGGAAATGACCTAATTTGAATACATTAATGCCTATAAAGTTTATTTAAAATGTGTTTCTTATTATATTAAATATAATATTATATTAAAAAATATTAATCCTTGTTTGAGTAATATGAAATTAATTAGTTATTTTGGAGGTGGTCTTAGTAAATTTTTTGCCATAATACTATCAAGACAAATAAATTATCAATAAGATAAAATTATAAATAATATATAGTACTAGTTTATATTGAATGATTAAAATAATTATAAACCATGCCTAAATAAGCCTCAACTAATAATTGGAATTATCATGCAAAATTTAAAACTCTAAAAATAATAAAACTTGACCTAGTATTTTTAGTAGTTATTATGTTTAGTACGTCTTATATGCAAGCACATGCATCTTTAAAAATATCCAAAAATAAACTAAAATCCAAAATTAACCTATGAGACTAATTTTAACTAATGTTCATTTATAGTTAAAAAAATAGATAACTTCTAAATTTAGAAGAATAATTTAAACAATAATTTTAGACCATTAGATGGTTATGTCTGGCCTCTAAAAATATCAAAAACATCTCAAAACTAAAAGAATCAAATAGTGAAGTTTTTGAAGTAGTCATTTTGGCACAAATATGGGATGAAATGATACTACGGATCAAAAGTTATGGCCTTTGTAAGTTCAACCTCTTTTTTTACATAGAAATGACACTGTTAAGCACTTTTTATTTCAATATTATGTAAATTGTTTAATATTTTTATTATAATGTGAAGTTGTATTGTACCTCTCATTGAACAAAATTTCACCATAGTGATATTTTATTCTCATAAGAATTATTTTGGTTATATTAATTCTTGTACTCATACCTTGGTAAAAATAATGTATAATTTTTGAGCATTATAGTAAACACGAGTATCATATTTATAAATTTGGTAGATTACATCCATGTAAATTGGTGCACAACTTATTAAAATGAATAGCCTCTTTAGTACAATTTTTTGTTTAGATTAAGCTTTGCCTTCCATTTTCTAGACAAAAGCTAAACATTTGTGATGAACTTCTAGAGGAAAAAATTAAAACTTTCATAATTAATTTGGACAATGCAAAACAAAGATTCAAATATCCTTTGATTGTAAATTTTAAATATGAATTTATTTTTAATATGAAAAACTATTGTCTTTCATGATAATTCCACAAAATATTTTGAATAATAATTTCTTAAAATTTAACTCAATTCCCAATCTCCAACTCAACACCATTCATCTATTAACATAAATTATAGTCTTCCTACAAGACTATTCTCCATGCTTCCTTAGTTCTATTACTTTTGTGCTTTGAAACCACAATCTTCCTTCTGTTATTTATAAATAAATAATATTTTAATTAATTTACGCCTGTTTTTAATCTATTCTCCTATCAAAATGTAAATTTCAAGATTAAATATTAAACAACTATAATTTTATGATTATATTCTCCTCAATTCTCATTTAGAAGCTACTACAAATTCCTTACTAGAATATTTCTATGCCCCTTTTGGCTTTACACCTTTTATTTCAGTAATTTTGTCAATTTCTAATCAAAATAAATCCCCTTTAGCCATTGAAATAAAATAAATAAATTATTCAACAAGATGTCTTGCCTTAACTTGAGTTGACCACTTTAAATTCTTTGTATGCATTTAATATTTTAAATAATTGATCTCACCATGAAAATTCCATGCCATATTTCAAGAGGATGAATTTATTTCATGAAAATTTCCATGCCAATTTTTGAGGAGAATTATTTTATTATATAAGTGCAATTCCCTTTCTCTTAAATAAATAAATTGCATGAAAAATGTAATAATTAATTCCTTCACAATAAATTTTTGAAAGTGACACTTTTAGGACAATATGGAGATAAATAAATTAATATTTTAATTTAATTCACTACCACTTAAACTTACAATTTCTCGTTCACTGATTACCCCTCCTATTTGAAGATTTAAATATAATTTCACTTGTAACAATAATTGTATCTCCTTATTTTCTCCAAAAAGTGAAATATATATTTATTATTCATAAAATAACATCCAAAAACATTATACATAATCTCTAAATATTGTCTTTTAAGCTTTCTTCATGTCCATTGAATTTTTTGAAAATGCCAAGTTGAAGCATATTTGTTCTCCATATTATTATCTTGACCTTTCTAAACAAAGGAGATAAAAGAACAAATAATATTTATCTAGAATTATATTTTTAATTACTTAATTATTCACTCTGGACAACTAAACTCTCTAAAATACTTCTAGAATTTACTACAATTATTCACAATTAAAATAATATAACTAATAATTAAATTGGTAGTATGAGAAAATTTTAATTATTTAAATATTTTAATTTTAAAATAAACTAAATAGACTCAAATAAAATTATTTGTTTCATCAATCTTAATTTTGCTTCTTTGAGTCTGGATGCTCCTACATCAATCCACTAGGGTTTAAAAGATGTTTTCTTGATTTCTTATTTGGTACTAGTATATCTTCTTATCAAATTGCATCCTCTAGGATCCCATGATTCATATATTGATAGAAAATCTATTTCACCTTTAATGAATTGATAGTGACTTTTATTAAAATCATGGATGTCTTGTATGAGGTTCTCAATACTGTTATGGTTCTTCATTATACTTGCACAGTGAACAAAGATGACAAATAAAAGAAATTCTTCTTTTTCTTTTGGACTTTGAAGTCTATCAGGTTCCTCGGTAAACATTATATTTCCATTTAGTGCACCAATATCCAGTCCCTAATATTATTTTTTATTCTTATTTTCATCTTCTTGGATGGCCACCAACTCTTTGCCATCACCCAATCTGAAATCATTTTCACTGTCTTTCAAGACAACTTCCCTTATTTTTTCTATCTCCTATTATTGTATCAATTTTATAATCACATTGCCTTCCATGGTAAATTTATTTATCAAAATAACCTTTTCTACAAACCCTTCATGAAATTCTACACTTTTTATGAAATTCAAACTATTAGATAAATCTAAAAATGACCTTTCAACATTTTTTCATGGCATAATTTTACGTTTCAAAGATAAATTACCTTGTTCACCAAATTTATCATTTATATTAGGCTGATTAATTGGCATTTCATTTACTTCATTCACTTCTTGTTCCTACAAAAACTCATTTTCATCTATAATCAACACCTTAGAAGCATGTTCAACAATTGTAATTTCATCTTTCATTGGAAACAATGTATGTTTACACCTGTCTTTTTCAAAATTATATGTATCTTTTTTCCCATCATGGATGACCTTCATATGATACTACCATGATATTCCTAATAGGATATGACATATATCAATCGGTATTACATCACATATTACCACATATTTATAATTACCTATCTAAAACTCTACCTTACACTATTCATTTACTAGAATTTGATGTTCTTTTTGTAGCCATGAAACTCTATGAGGAGTAGAATGTCTTACATTCTATGAGTATAATTTATTTATCATTTTTATAGACAAGGTTTTTGGTTCTTACACTATCAATAATTAAATTACAAACATTACCTTATTTTTTTTATGTTGTCCTGAACAATGCTTTCCTCTGAGGAGGTTCTTTTGTAATTTCCTTATTTGATTTCATTAAAATCATTTTCATAAGTAAGAATTATCTAGATTCAAGAGCATATTCATAGATAGTAGATGTAGTATCTTACTCATATTGAGTATCTTGAGTAATATGAACATTTCATTAGCTACTAGATGCACAATCTAAACATTCATAAGAGCTATGGTAAAATTTACCACATTTAAAGAACATACCAATGAAACCACTATTTATACCTCTTTCAAATGATCTCTTACCTATAAATTCTTGACCACCTCTTACTACTGGTTCTTGTCTTTAACGTTTTCTTTCATCATTATGCATATATAACTATTTTCTTCCACTTGATTGTTCACTAGATTATCTTTTACCCCTTCCATACTAGATATGTTTTCTTGACAATTTCTCTTTATCCTTAAAAACAAGTTGATAGGCCTCTTCCACTAATGTAGGTGCTAAAAGAGTAATTTCATCCTATATATTGTATCTCATTCCATTGAGATACATGGCCACCTTTTTGCATCATATTTAGTATGCCCTACTCTAATTGCTAGCTTATAAAAATCTTCACTGTAATCTTTTTCTAATATTTTTCTTTAAATTTTGCATTTTTCCAAACATTTCAACCTAATAATATTTTGAAATAAATTTAACATTGAAATTTACCATCATTCTATTCCAAATTTTGATTATGTCCCTTCCTTTTCTTCTTATTTCCTCTTGTACTCCATCCCACGAAAGGGATGCATAACCCTTGAATCTAGTCACAAAAAACTTAACCTTCTTTTCATTAGCAACATTTTTGTAATCGAAATACTTATCTAATGTACTTACCAAATCAATGAAATCTTTAAGATTGACGATGCCTTCATACATTGAAATCTCTATTGCAGACATTACACCAACATTCATAGTAATTGTAATCATCATTTCCTCTATTGTCTATTATTTTATCACTAATTCGTCATATTTATCTTCTTCTCTATCATTAAAATCTTAGTTGTTAGCTACTCTTTTCTAAGCTAATTCCAAATCTTATAATCTGGTTCTTATATTCCTTATCTCTTTCATTACTGCTACTTATCCAACATGGCCTGGTTACATCCTTCCTCTACCTCTTACTCTCATTGTCATTTTTATAAATTGCTTTGATTCAAAATCTCTAGATCTTTTTATAGAGCTTGTTGCCTTGATACTAAACATTGGTGCATAAATTATTAAAATAAATTATCTTCTTTAGTACAATTTTTTCTTAGATTAGACTTTGCATTACATTTTATAGACAAAAGGTGAAAATTTGTAAGGAACCTCTAAAGAAAAAAATTAAAACCTTCACTGTTAATTTAGAAAATGAAAAACAAAGCTTCAAATCTCCTTTGATTGTAAATTCTAAATACAAATTTATTTTTAATAGGAATAACTATTATATTTCATGATAATCCCATAGAAGCTTTCTAAT
This sequence comes from Torreya grandis, assembly GCA_037957365.1. Taxonomy (NCBI): domain Eukaryota; kingdom Viridiplantae; phylum Streptophyta; class Pinopsida; order Cupressales; family Taxaceae; genus Torreya; species Torreya grandis. The sequence continues at coordinate 478,759 of JARHVA010007230.1, read as the reverse complement.
AATAATTTCTTAAAATTTAACATAATTCACAATCTCCACCTCAACACCATTCATCTATTAACACAAATTATAGTCTTACTACAAGACTATTCTCCATGATTCCTTCTTTAAGTTACTTCTATTCTTTGAAACCACAATCTTTCCTTCTACAATTTCTAAATAAATAAGATTCTGATTAATTTATAGCTACATTTAATCTATTATCCTATACAAATATCAATTTCAAGCTTAAATATTAAACAACTACAATTTTATGATTATATTGTCCTCAATTATGATTTAAAAGCTACTACAAATTTCTTCCTCGAAGCTTTCTACAACCATTTTGGATTTTAACATTTTCTTTCACCAATTTTTTTAATTTTTGATAAAAACAAATCCCCTTTAGCCATTGATATAGAATAAATAAATTATTCAACAAGATGTCTTGCCTTAACTTGAGTTGGCCACTTTAAATTCTTTGCATGCATTCAATGTTTCAAATAATTCGACCCACCATGAAAATTCTATGCCATATTTTGAGAGGAGGTATTTAATTCATGCAAATTCCTAGACTAATTTTCAAGAAAGAGAATTATTTTATTAAGTGTAATTCATTTTATTTTAAATAACTAAATTGAATGCAAACTCTAATAATTAATTCCTCTACCACAAATTTGTGAAAATGGCACTTTTAGGACAATATGCAGATAAATAAATTAATATTTGAATTTAATTCACTACCACATGAAATTACAACTACCTATTCACTAGTTACACCACTTATTTGAAGAATTAAATACAATTTCACTTACAAAAATAATTGTATCTCATTATTTCCTTATAAAAGTGAAATATTTATTTATTATTCATAAAATAACATCCAAAAACATTTTACAGATTCTCCAAATCTTATATTTTAAAACTCTCTTCATGTCTGGTAAATTTTCAAAAAATGTCAAGTTGAAGCATATCTATTCTCCCTATTATTCTCTTGACCTATATAAATAAAGGAGATAAAAGAATAAACAATATTTATCTATAATTATATTTTAATGACTTAATTATCCACTCCAAACACCTAGACTCTCTAAAATACTTCTAAAATTTACTAAAATTCTTCACAATTCAAATAAAATAACTAATTATCAAATTGGAAATACGAGCCAATTTTAATTGCTCAAATGTTTTTCTTTCAAAATAAACTAAATAAACCGAAATAAAATTAATTGTTTCATCAATGATCATGTTGTATATCAAACCATGACACATTAAATTATTTAAAAACAAATAAAACATCTCATTCTAAATGTTAAACAAATATGGATCTCTAAAGTTATGGTATCTTGGGGAGACTTGTATGTGCCTTGTTTTAATAATTTATCAATTATTTCAAGTACAATTTTTTTTAAGCATGATGAAACATTTTATATTTATATCCTTTTATCAATTTAAAATCAAATAAATTTATCATTTCCTTTCATTTGTGATTACTTTTTATTTTATTTTGTAAAATAAATATGTTTTTGTAAGATCTAATTATTTTTGAATAAATAAATTTTTGTATGTAGGATTCAAAACATAGTTATAGAATTTGTATTTGTCATGAAATCAGTGCTATGTTTTCTAATTTATTTAATGTCATTATTGATTACACATTTAATTTTTATTCTAACATGATACATAGTTGTTTTAGTTGATATTAAAATATTACTTGAATGGTTTTTACTCTATTTTGAGATATTATGATGATATGTTGTGTATAATAAATTTTATGTAAAAAGTTGATAAACCATGATAAATTCGTATCTATGTAATGCTTCTTGGAATAGGCCACTCAATAATTGTCTTTATCTTTTCTTCATTAATTTTTACACAATCTGTTGAAATTACAAATCCTTAAAGTACCAAATTATTTTGCAGAAGATTGCACTTCTTCAAATTTACATATAACTTCTCATTTCTTAAAAAATCTAATATCATTCTCATATGTTGTAATTGTTCTTATTTAGTCTTAATGAATATCAAAATATCATCACAATAAACAACAAAAAACATACCAATATATTCTTCTAGATTTGTATTCATCACCTTCATAAATGTGTTAGGTATATTAGATAATATGAATGGCATCACCATACTGTCATATAAGCCATACCCTATCTTAAATAAAATTTTCCACTCATCTACTTCCCCAAATTTGAATATCATAATAACCATTCCTTTGATCAATCTTTGTAATTTTTTTTTGCTTCTGTAAACACATACATCATATCATCTAAATGAGGTCTATGAAACCTATACTTTATTGTAATTTTTTAAATTGATCTACTATCCACACACATTCTTCATCCTCCATATTTATTTTGGGTTAGCAACATTGGTTTTGCACATGGAATCATACTCTTCCTTTTTAGCTTCTTTCATAGCAATTCAGTAACCTATTTACTTAATTATGCAAGTTCTGTTGGACTCATCATATAAACTACTTGATTGGGTAGATGCTATTTTTGAATCATATCAATGTGATGTTGAATACCTCTCTTCAATCATAAATAATTTGATAAATCATCAGGGATAATATCTACATATTCTTTTAAAAATCTTATTTCTTCTATTGGTATTCGCACTATTGTTGTTTCTTCCTTCTTTGATATTAAGACATAACAACAACCTACCAACTCCATATCTTGGATAAATTGTTTAGTAGATATCATGATTTCTATCTTCTCTTCCTCTTTAAGAGATAAAAAACTAATTTTATACCACCTTTCCAAAAAGAGAATGTATTATTTGTTGTACTATGAGTTACTTTCTTGTTAGATGACCATGATCTCCCTGATAATACACAACATGCATTCATCAGAATAACATCACACCATATTTCATCATTATAACTTTTTTCTATAGGAAACTTGATTAAACACCTTTTATCTACTATAACTTCATTACCTTATTAAACCATGAAATCTAATAAAGATTATAATGCTTTCCACATGATAAATTTAGTTTCTCTATCATTTCTTTAGAAACCATATTTTCACAACTACCACCATCTATAATTACTTTGCATAACTTTCCACTTGAAGTACATTTTGTTCAAAAAATATTTGATCTTAGCCATGCATCACAAAATTTTTTAGTCTACACTTGTTCCTTCCTTGGAGCGATCATGGTTCTTCTCATCATTATATTCTCTCCAACATCTACTGGTGCAACTTTATTATTATGTTATTCTATTTCAGCCTCAACTATATTTACTCTTAGGTGACCTTCTTACATCCTTTCTTGATATTAATAGTGTGAACACTCAAATATTGTGTTCCTTTTTTCTCCACATCTATAAAATACATAAGATCTATGGTGATTTAGAAACCATCCTCTTGCACCACTATAACCTCATCCTCTTTGAAATCATCTTTCTCTTTATTGGCATTGAAACCATTTCCTATTATTATCTTGAATTTATGTACCATTTGATGATTCACCTCTATTGGTATTAGACCCACCTATGGTGGTATTAAACCCACCTCCTCCGTTGTTTGGAGGGGATCCACATCTTTTTGAACCAAGAAAGGTTCTTCTAAAATATTATTTATTTTGTTTCTCTTCTACCTTCAAAGTTAATTAATAAGCTTCCTCCATGCAAAGTATTCTATGCATAATTAATTTATCTTGAATAATTTTTGTAAACCATTGACATAACTTGCAACTATTTGCTCTTCTATTTTTTCATGCTTCACTCGTATGGAAAGATTATAAAATTCATCCATATACTCTTGTATAATTTGACCTTTTACCTCAAATTTTAAAATCTTCTATATAGGGTTTGTGCATAATCCACAAAAAAAAAATCTCTTTCAGCGTCTTCTCTATCTTTTTTCATGAATTAATTTTCTCTTTACCTTTCCTCTGTCTCTTTTTTTGTAGGTGATCCCACCAAATCATTGCATGGCCTTTCAATTTTCTGTATGCAAACATTACCTTCTTATCTTCTCTCATAGTCTTCCACTCAAAGAACTTCTCCATGTTATTCATCCAATCTATCAAGTCCTATGGTTTTAAACTACCTTCATAATCTAGAGAATTAACTTTGATTCCTTAATTTATCCTTTTTAAAGCTTGAGCCATCCTGTCTTGTATCGATGGTGGCTACTATTGTTGTTGTTCTCTTTGTTGAATTTTTTCATCATGATCAATGTCTTTCTCATCACCACCTTGTCTTCTCTACTGATTGGTGATAACCTCTATTAATTTTTGAACTTACCTTTGTAGCTCTTGTATAGTCCAATTCATGTACCGAATACCTTCTCATCCTCTTACTATGTCTTTCTCCTCTAAGATTTGCACTTGTTCTGATACTAGATAATAATAAACATAAAAATTATTAAGATAATAAAATTATTAATAGGACAAGATCTGAAACAATAACTTAGAATTGATTCGTATTGAATGACTAAAAATAATTAAAAACCCAAGCTTAAATAATTATCAACTCAAAATTTAGAGTAGACATGCAAAAATTTAAGAAAACTAAAATCTAAAAAAATTATCTATTTTTAGCAACCATTATTTATAGTATGCTTTGTATGCAATCACACGGAGATCTAAAAATATATTGAAATTCTCTAAAAACAATAATAATTCTATGGGATGAAATTTAATTGAAATCGACATCCGAAACTAAAAATATACAAATTTTAAAAATAAAAAATTCCTGAGAAAATCTTTAAACGTTAGTTTTGGACCCTTAGATGATCACGTATGGCCTCTGAAAAATATTGAAATTAACATTAAGTGGATAGAGTGGCTTAAAACAGCATAAACTTTTCTGAGATGATCGTTTTGACACATGAAAGAACTCAACCGAAGCTTTGGGTTAAAAATTATGGCTTTCAAAAAATCAGCCTATTTTTTCGGCATCAGTATGAGGCAATGTCTAAAGAGATTTAGAAGTATATGAATTTTTTTTTAAAAACACCCTCTATCATTCAAAAGGCTCAGATGATGGACAGAGGAATTCAATGCTAGTGCTATCCCTCCAACAACGCAACAATGTGATAGACCAGGTGGAGACATGGGAGTTTGACATCCTACCCCTCTAGGTGCTATTGAAAGGTTTATAGGAAATATAAAAATTTATCATCCCAACCTATTATTTTATTCAAATAATTTGTTAGTGGCCTTTCAACGGCCTAGAGAGGTAAGATACATAGTGGAATTTACGTGTTTTACAGAAATGAAGAAACCTAAAATTCTAAAAGCTTTGAAAAGAAACTTCAAAAAAAAGATTTATCAGTCCATCAGATATAGGAAGGACTATGTCATCAGGTTTTGATTAAAGGAGCTGTTTCAAATTAAAAAATTCTGATTGTATATTTTTATTTCTAGTGGGTAGCCTAAAAGAATAGAGAATTCGTTTCCTCACTTTCCACAAATTATATTGCAGAAGATTGGCATTTTAAGACAACGACATGATGTTAGAGACTCAGAGAACTATGGGTTGATATGAAAGACCATTTTCTTCAGTCAATTTGTCTTCATTCATTCTAACCCTTCTTTAATATACAACGAATGGAAAATATTTTCTTCTTTTCGAATAATGGCTGAGGTTTACTGCAACTTCTGTTTGAGAATTGTTATTTCTTAATTGGGGAATAGTTTTGGTTTTCTTATAATTAAAATATCATTTATTAGGTAAGCATCACTCATTAAAAAAGGTTAATTTTGTTACTTAGACACGTAACAAAACATTTCTATTTACAAGTATATAATATTTGTTTTGTATTGTGAGAAGCCATAGCGAGGAAGAATGATATTTCGGGACGGCGACACGAGTAGTGGAAGAATGCTATCGGGGATAGTGACAATAATTGATTGCGAGGATGCGAAAGTGGTCGACAAAGAAAATAGGAAAAGAACAATATTGCAACCTTTAATTAATATCAAGGAACATTCCTCTCAATCAAATTGCTTTTCAATATTCCTGCCCCACTTTTTTTTGGAAAGGAATGAGACCAAAGTGATTTTTGCATTGGAATTAAGGACAAGAAATTACTTTAAGATCCTTTAGCATGTAGTGATTTATATTTACAATTTAAAGGTAGTAGGTGTAGGTGTAGGTATATAGATGGAAAGAAAGAGATTGTAGATTATTAAGAGTGGGGTTTATATATTATAGTAGAATAGGGAGATGTCATAATGAAATTGCCTCTCTTCTTTATATTATGGTTGATTGATGGATAAGTATATTTATTTGTTTGAATTTTTTCACTTCTTTTAATATAAGCTTATATTCAGAATAAAATTTATCTAAAAAATTTCAAATGCATGTCTTAAAATTTCAAATGATACACATTGTTCGTTCATTCGCTTACATTTAATGAAACAATAAACAAAAATCCCAATGCGAGGTTGTTCTCATAATACATAAACAAATGTAAATGGATAGTGCATTATGTTATTATGAATAATGTGGCAACCGAAGATATTAAACATTAAATCTAAAAAAGATAAGTTGAACAGTTACGAAAGTGAAGTCCGGACTAGGCTATTTGAATCAAAAGGCTGTTAAAAGATAATTTAGAAAATGAATATGGCAACAATTTTCCAAAATCATATCCCCATTGCTTCACCTTTTGAGGAGTGTCCAGTAGATAATCAGATCATGGATATGCTTTCTGTCAGATAACACGCTCTCTCTTTTCTAACATTTACAGATCAGGACAGTGGGTATCCGTGTCATTGGATTATGGCAATATGTGTCTATGCATGTGTCAGTTACAGTATTAGCATGTGGTTTTGGAATCTCCTTTTTCCATGTTTTGTATGTATCTTTCCCCGTATGGTTTGATCTTTCGTAAATGCAGTTTGCTTGATTGAAGTACAGAAAGAGGCCCCCTAATGATGCTGCTGATAACTTCCTTGCAAACTGAGGTTACCATTTCAATCTTTACGAAATTAATATTCCGCCAATAGTCTAATAGTTTTTTATATGCAAGCAAATAGTAAATTGGACATGTTAGTGTATGATGGTGTCTATAAAGTTTTGTGTGTTAAATTGAGGTATTTAGCCCCACTAATTGAACACCAATTCACACGAGGGGCTGCTGCTTATTTACTGCCACAAACAAAGTAAACAAAGAAAAAAGAATGCAGTGAAAGAAATATTAATGGTAGTTTGCATTTAAAATTTATTGAGTTTACGAAGGGATGAGGTGAGAAAATGAGGAGGAAGTACCCTTTTTTTAATACATTTTATAAAATATCGTTAATGAGTGAGTTTTATTATCTTTAAGATTTACCATGTTTCAATATTATATGGTTTTTCCATATTTATATTAACGTTTTAATATTATTAGTTTCTATCATGTTACTATATTATAATTTTCATTTTTCAAATATTTATTTTTCTTTCAATCAATAAAAATATTTAAAATATATGTTTAATTATTAATTATAAAATTTTGTTTAATATTTGATATATTAACTTAAGAATATTTTTAAGGTATTGTTTAGATATATATTTTTAAATTGAATGCAATATTAACATGTGTTCGTTACAATAATGTAATTTTAAATGCTCTTCAATTTATAGTTATAAGACTAGATTTAAAATTAGACAAGTAATAAATTCTTCAATTATAATATCAATATTTTAATGTGTGTAATTTTTTTAATTATTGCTTAAAATATTTTTATGACTTTTATTAATTGCTAACATAAATTATTAAATATGTCTTTCTTGTTTGAAGGTAAAATTATTAATTTGAATAATTTAATTATTTATAATATTTATATATTTCAATTCTTTATAATATTTATTTAAATATTAAAAAAAATATTAGTGCTATTCTTGCTTCCGTGATGAATATTTTTTACTTTTTTAATTAAAATAAAGGCTACTTTTTATATTTAAAAGTGCATTTTATTGATATAAAAAAATTATAGTACAATGCTAGTCAATAAAAAAATAGGTAGAAAAGTCACATCCCATAAATAAGTACACTAGATGAAATAGACCGAAAAGCCTAACAAGAAAAAAAATCAAACATAGCCAATCCTTGTATCCATGGTATTACCTTTCTTCCCTTTTTATTATGAAATTCAATCTAATCTTCTAGATGACTAAGATCCATTGGACTAGCAATAATAATCAAAATCTCATGATTATGTTGAAGACAAAATAGGGTTCGATCCTTATCATATTCTGAAGATTCAGATTTGTGTGATCTCTTGATACTACTTCTTGTAGTATAATCTATAAATATCATTTGACAAGAAAACTATGAACCTTATTTCTTCCTTGTACCATCTTTAGATTTCTTTTGTGACCTCAGTTGGAAAAGTGTGCTCATATGCTTGCTAACCCTTAAGACGAGTTTGTTCCTTTTTCTTTTTTGACTTTCTTACATGTAGATAAACCCCCTAAAAATGACTAGGTTGATTACAAAACTAGCATCTAAAAGTAGTGCTTTCATGATCCAACATCTTGAGCTAATGAGAATTATCATGTTTCAAAGGGATTCGATTCAGAAGACCTTTATAAGGTCAATATTAAAAAATATACGGTCATAGGTATACATGCCTTGTATAGACCTCTCAAAATCCATCTTGATGAATCTTCTAAGAATACTGCCAATAGCTTTACATACTAAGGAGTGCCAAAAGGGTAGAGGTAAATTTTGGAACCAAACCCAAACAGGGATTTTGGAAACTGCCATAGTTAAGGGATACAAATAAAAAATCTACAGGTTAACAAAGAGCCCCAATCTTCCCCAAAACCAGGGTCCCTTATGAAGAACTTTCTAATAATATTCAAACTTTATAAATTGGACTATGAAAAATACTTTAGAACATAAATGAATCTCATAATTTTTTATCTAGGTAGCATCAATCAATTGATGTAATTATTCTTACTGAGGTTAGAAGCCATTAAACTTGAAAATTAATGCAAAATTTTTAAAAGAATAAATTAAATCAACTATCTCTGGAAGAGCAATCTCTACTACTAGGATAGTATTTGATTTCTACACAATGTATGGGTTGGAAAATATTACAGGTGAGCCCAGATCTATAGATGTGGAAGGTTGAGAAACATTTCTATAAAATGACCTAGACCCCTCTTTATTCATGCTATTAACTGAGAAAATCCATTCCATACCCATGTTTATAGATGTGCGTGGGAGCTTCAAAAGAGTTAAAAGTGAAACAACATAGTGTCACTATTATGCCAAAGTTGTATAGTTGTAGTCCAAACCCTAATCATAGATCCATCTGATCGATTGCTTTCCTCCATCTGTTGTCTCAATTGTACATGCCTAATACAATGTTAACATTAGGTTAACTATAAAACTGATAAAAAGAGGTGTGCTTAACTGTAAGTTGGTTATAAAAATGATTCATATTTTATGTCTTCTTGTTATCTAACTTGAATTGACTTTTAAATCTTCCATATTTTATGGTTATAAAAATGGGATTATAATTATTTATTCAAATATTATAATATATAAACTTGAGCATGTGTCTATCAAAATATAATCATTAATACCAAATACATATTCCTATAACTTTAATTTATCTTTAAATGTTCCATATTTTATACCTATAAAATTGAGATTAAAATTATCTATTGAAATCTTATAATATGCAAGATTGAACACGTATCCATTAATATAGGGTCGTTAATGTCAAATCATGAAGATTTTAGATGGTTAAATTATTAAGAATAGAAATAGTCTTTTAGTTACTGAATGATTAATGATATTAATCCCTTTTCAAATTACTATTATAAAAAATATATCATTTTAATTAAAATGATGCAACTAACTAATCTATAATTAATCATTGGTCATAAGTTTTTAACATTTTTTTGTTATCATAAATTATTTATTTATTTCCATTTATTTTCATTATTCTTTACCTAACATTTATAGTTACAATATATTTATATTACAGATTTATACATAAAATGATCAATAAATAATTTTCAACGTTAAATTTTTTTCACTATTACCTCATAAACTAGCCATTATATAGTGCTTGTTTATTTAATAATCTGATCATTTATTTAAAAAAACATTAATAAAAATGAAAACAATTTATCAAATATATAAATTTATCTAATAAAAAGAGAGAGAAAAAAAAGATAGTTTAAAAATGTCGACAAATACATCCATCTACATATTTTAATATCGAGACATATAGTTTGTACTTGTTTAAATACTTTGCATTTACTTCTGCTTTCCATTATTGTATTTTCTAATTATTTTAGACAATGTGACACTCAATTTACTTTATTTCATTGTTTTTTTTTTGTTTTTTTTGGTTTTTGGAAGGAGGGGCTCGCATTAATTTAATCTTAAAAAACTAGTTCAATAAAATTAATAACATTTTTTCATGCAACTGTTTTTTTTACAATTAAATACTTTATTATACTTTAATTAAGTTATATTTTGTTGTTGTATACCTGCCATGTTTACCCTTTTTTCCATCTTTAACGAATCTATTTTAACAGATTATTATTTGAACACTTTATTATACTTTGATTTAGTTATATTTGTTGTTGTATACCTACCAATTTTAACTTTTTTCTATCTTTAACGAATCTATTTGAACCGTTTATATGAGATAAAATTGAGCCATTTTTTTGGGGTTTCTTTCAGTTTTGGAGAGCATCTGGACCAGGACCGCATTTTACTAAACTAGAAAATTTGTTTCTCCCTGTATATATTTAGTTTTTATATATTATTTGTGGTTATGAACATTATTTCATTTTTTTAGTTTTAATTTGTTGCATATATGATTTTACAAGGCTAACTGCCATAAATGTGATTCTCAATTTTATTTGAAGGTATGCAATAATGTTTTGTAACAGAAGCAAATATATTAAAAATATTCTGCTATTTTGGTAAACCGACAATATCTAAAAAACATCTATTTCATTTTTAGTTTTTTCTAATTTTTTTTTTGAATATATATAATTTACATAAATATTTATTTATTTATTTTTATTACAAATTATTAGAACAATATATGTTGAGAAAAACATTATTGCATGTCTTAAAATAAGATCTAAACTATTTCATTACTTTTCAAGAATCTATATATATAATTAATTATGTTCTTGTTATGAAATCAAATATGGAATAAGAACTGAAAAGGGCAACATCCAAATAATTTTTTTTTTAAATTTCATATATTATAATTTTTCTCTTTTTACTCTACAAACCTCCATGTTTTGTACCGATTAATGTTGCAACATAATTGCTTTAATTATAT
>JARHVA010007230.1:400000-462500 GCA_037957365.1 Torreya grandis | reverse complement strand
TTCTTTACTCTACAGTAGTTAACTAACAGATATTGTTAGCTAAGTTGTTGTTAACTATCATAAAATAAAGGATCACTTAAGCAAGCTAAAAATATATATGTAAGGATATTAGTCTATGGTACTTAACTACCACTTGTCTTAGCTAAGTGGTTTTTAAGCATTTGTTCTCCACTAGTCTACTGGAAGTTAACTCCATGACTATAGGTGGAAGTTACATTCTCTTTCTCCTATACGAGACACCTATTGTAAAATTATTTTCAATTGAGATAAATGAAATATATTTTGAGTATTCACATTCTTGTGTTATTATGAGTTAATTATTTTTTACATCATACTTATTCTATTCTTAGTAGAATTCGTGCAACTAGTTGTAGCCTCATGTTAACCATTTTATTGGCATAAATTCAATATGGTAATAGAGCTAGTTATGGTAAAACATTATTCATTTTTTATAGTTATGGTTATTGGTTTCTTAATTTTTTAAAAAAATACTAAGTTTATGTGCATAGAATACCCTTGATTTTAGAAATTGCTTGTTTTAGATGTTTTTAGATTGTCAATTATTAAAATTTTCTAGGGGTTTCTAAAATTTTTTAGGGAGATTTCTATCTATGGAGGTTATTAGTATTCTAGAGTTTTTGTTTTATGGTAGTTTTATTTTAATAGACTTTGTTACAACCTATCTCCACTCAGATCTATGTTGAAATTCATATATGATTTAATTTTTATTGACATAGGGTTCATAGTCATTCTCTCTATTGAGATAAACTACCATACTATGTGTTTTTATTGTTATTGTTTGGATTATTTCTATATAGATGATAATCTACCATTATTATTTTTTGAGACCTCATCTTCCTTCAAACTAGGATATGTAATTGCTCTCCTGTCCTACATTTAACAACACATCTAATTACTACAACTAGTTCATCTTTCCTCTCACAATTTATCTAACATTGGGTCATCAAGTCTCCATTCACTATATCTATAATATTGGAGACATTCCCTAAAGTTTTATTTGATCATTTTGTCATATATGATAATGGCATTTCAAGAAGAAAAAATGTAGTTTTTTTTACATTCATTCCACTCACAAACAATGGCTCCTTCCATTGTCACCTCCTTAATTACAATGACACCTCAAAGGAACCATTCTTTCTCTATTGGAGGACTGTACAAGCACATTAGTGGCACCTTACATTTTCTTTCAAGCCTATGATCTTAGTAATCATTTTAAAACTCAGCCAAGCCCTTAAAAAATTCCATACATATTTATTATTTTTTAATTACCTTGATTTTTATTGCTTTAAGAGTATTTTTTTCCATTACGGTTTACATATGGATGAGTGGAAAGATTGGTTAAGACTTTTAATTGCTTAGGAGAGGTCACCTGTTTGATTCCATTTATATCACCTAGATATAAGGGTGTATTTATTTTATCCATCTTGGTTCATTTAACATTGGTGAAAACCTAATTGAAATGGACCACTAATGATTAAAACTTGATATTGTAATAACTATGACATAAGATATCAAATTAAAAAAGGAATGTATCTAGGTATTCAATTATCTTTCCCCTAGAACTAGGGGGCATAATGGGGGACATTCTTCATAGTTGCATTTACAATAGGGGCTTTAATGGGGAATTTAAAAGCTAGATACTTATTGTTACTATTATACTCCTAATGATCCTTCATGGACACTCTTTCTATATGTAGATCAGAAGCTTCTCCTATCCACTATTTGAATTCATTGTCATTATCCTCCCTAAATTATAGTACATAGATATTTTGAATTTTTATAGAGGGATAGAAGGACTCCTATACAATGGTCAAGGAGTGTAATTTTTTGAGGATTTAGGTTATTGTATAATAATATTTTATCTAATTAAATAGATTATATAGGATTGATGTTTCTTATAGGAACTAGAAGGGATTTAAATGCTTTCTTGATAAGACATTTTGCTGAGGAATGAGGGAATTGAATTTTAGATTGTTGAGTGTGAGGTGATAAAGCATGAATTATTAAACATGGTATAGAGGGGTTGTTATTATGTGTACAAACATATTCTTCTTATATACTCTCAAGTTATGCTACCATTCCAACCAATGATTCTTATTTTTCATGTTCTTCTACTGACAATTGTAGACAGCCTCCAAGAGTTTCATCATATTTATTAATTTTTACAGACTATATATTTGTTCTTAAAGTTGATGTTGACTAACTAGAACTGAATTTGCCTAGATGATCTTAATATCTCTATATGTAAATCAACCATATATTTTTATATTTTTATACCCTACCCTACAAATGGTTAGTATAACTTGTTTTTTTTAGATTTTTACTAGTCTAACCTTACAAAAAAAAAAAAAAATTATCTAAGAAAGCAATTAATATTAAGATAAAAAGTATTAAGTGTTTAATTGAGGAATTCATAAAATAGCAAAAGAGATTGTCAATCTTGGAGATTGTAATTATGTGACAACTTATCAGATAATAAAACCAAAATGATAAGCATAGTTTTATCACCAATTAAACTTGAAAGCCTTATACAATCTCACCTATGATTATATGATTAAGTTTCCACTTAGTGCATAAAAAAACTAACTCATTAATTATAAAAATAGTGGAATTTTGGATTGATAAGGTGACATCAATATATGTGCACACTTCACTCCCTTGTTGAATTTGTCAATTGCATATAGACACACTTTTATAAAGAAAACTATAGAAATGTAATATATTTGAAATAAAATTGAACTTGCATGAATGAAATAAATAGAATTAAATGTAACTAAATATTGTGAAATTTTAGGTAATAAATTAACATGCATTCACAATACTGAAATCATCTATGATACTCAAAAAACATATGTATAATTAAAGAACGGAAATGAATAATTAAAAACTGAATCTACTTAGTTACTCTAATGAATCAGCATCTTTACTACAGGTCACCCTAAGGGGTCCTTCTCATTTGATTTTTATATCCTATCCTTACATTGAAATTAAAATGTGTGGACTATAAATGTATGATTTTTTTTAGATCTTTTAATAATTAGAGATTTATACAATAAGATTGTAATGGCCAAAATGATATTTCTTGATTACACATAGATTATCTATCTTCTTCCTATGCTCTCTATTCTTCTTAGCTTCAATATATTTTTTAATATATATTGAAGAGGAGATTATTATTTCTCAACAAGAAATTATAATAACATAAGAATATTTGTATTATGGAGAATGAAGCTAATAATGGCTATAAGATAGAAATAAGGGTGATGTTGATGGGAAGGTCGAAGGAGTGAATTACAGTCTAATACAAATGTTCAAAATTCTCACCATGTATGCCTAGATAGGGCCATGTATATTTGTTCTCCAATCTTCATCATTGGAACAAAATCAATGAAAAGGATGGGAATTATATTTATCACATGATTAGGTAAGCTACAGGTAGTTATTCATGATTTTTATGTTTACTCCTAGTGACTAAAGGATAATAACCTATTGATCATAGGCCATGAATCATTGTTATATATTATGGAATTGCAATTATTTATATTGAGACTATATCTCATTGTTGGAGGACATATTCTTTTGTTGAAGCTAGATGTTGGTCCTATCACTGAAGTTACTTGACACATAATATGAGAAGTAAAATAATCATAATAAGAGATAAATATTAAAATTTAATCATAAGATAAAACTAAATTTATTCACATGAACATAGTTAATATATATCATCATGATTAGAGTACTTAATATAGGTAAATGGACATGGAATATACAAAATGTTGGAATTTAGAGGCAAAGAGATAGATAGGTAGGGGTTTAAACTATTCCATTTATATAGATCATTAGGGAACAAGAAGCAATTTAAATTGAGGTATACATAAGAACTGGTGTAGATTAGAGTAAAAATAGAACCATTGAAGAGATGGAAAATGCATGTTAAAAACCAAGGATTGACTAATGAGTATTGGACTAAAATAACTATAAAAATAGTTTATTTGTTGAATAAAAGTACCAAAATAATGTTCATTACATGATTACTCAAGAGACATGGAATGACAAAAATATAATTGTTGAAAAATTAAGATTTTTTTGATGTATTTGATATGCACATATGCCCAAGAAAATAATACAAAGTGGGCTAACAAAAGAGAAAATTGCATATTCACTAGTTATAGTGCGCAATTAAAATCTTATAAGCTATACAATCTATCCAAAAGGAGTTAATAATCAATTACAATGTTAAATGTATTGATGAAGTGTCATGAAAATATTGAAAAAAAGAGAAATAAGTGTAATTACTAGCTATTGGATGCTATCTTTAAATTGAAGAAACAAATGGCATAAGAAATACCACACTAAGTTAGAGTCCTATTTCACAAAGGGTTGGTTTATCTAGTAACAATAACAAAAAAATCTCAATATGAATCTCATAAGATAACTTCACCATAGTCCAACTCAAGTCAACACTTAACCAACATAAGGATCTTTTCATAAATCTATGATTAGTCAAGGTTTGAAGACCATCATGATGAAACTATGAATTTTACCTTATCTTTAGTAGTTTATTATATCTATTTTGAGGAATTAATTAATGATAAAAATTGGTGTGAATCAATAGATGAATAAATTTAACCTATTTATAATAATGAGACATGGGAAGTAGTAGACATTTGAGTAGGAAAGTAGGTCTTTAATGTCAACTAGGGTTATAAAACCAAAAACAATCTATAATGAAAGATTGAGAGACACAAGACAAGGCTAACTGCTAAAGCATAAAAGCAAAGGCCTTAATGTGATTAAAATGATACTTTTTATCTATATTAATGATATAAAATAAGATAAATATCATTTAAATAACTACACAACATGAGTGAAAGGTGTATCAAATGGATGTCAAGTCATTTTTCTTGAATTAAGTATTAGGAGAAGAGGTTTATGTGGGAGAACCACAAGTTTATGATATTATAAGTCATGATAACAAGGTGCATAGGGTAAATAAATCATTTTATAGTCTCAAGAAAGAACCAAGGGCATGCTATAATTAATATATTCATATTTCTTGAGTAATGGATTTTTCAAAAATGCCAGCAAACCTCAACTCTACATCAGGGCACTAGAAAACGGTTTTACGATTCTCATCTTATATGTGGATTATATAATAAGGGTGCATGAGCCGTAATAGACCTATATGAAAAGATAATGTTTTCAAAATAACTAATAGAGAAATAAAAGGTCCAGAATGACAAGACATAATAAAAGAAGAAAATAAATGATGAGACGAGGAGACATTCGAGAAAGAAGAATAGGAGAAATAAAAGAAAGAGAGTAAATAATGATAATAAATATAGCTATAAGGAAGAAAGATAATTTTTTTTGAGTGAAATAAAAATGTAAGTCAATTATGCACAAGATAATCTACACACTACATGTACATAGATTTGTACAAGATGTGTAGGAAAAACCAAAATACCTAAGCATAGGTGAGGACATAAATGAAGAAAATAAGAAATATTGGGGAATGGATAACATGAATCAAGGCTTGATTAAAAATATGCAAGTTCAAGGAAAATCATAGCAAAAGTTACAATACAAAATTGTTGGGTCAAAATCTTTGAGTCAATCTTATAGGAGAAAATATCAGAAGGTGGAGGTTATTAATTTTTTTTAAATCTTGACCTCACCCTACCTATCAATGAAAGATAGATTCAAAGACAACCATATATTTACAAACACACTAACTTGACAAAACAATTTTTTTCTAAGTTTGTCAGAGATTAGATTTTACCAAACAGTAGTTGATGACAACAAAATAAGGAAAAATAATTATGATTTTCTTCCTATAACCAGATTGGCTAGAAAGTAAGTTGTGACACGTAAAATAGGATAAATTTAGAGTATAATATATGCACAAATAAAGAAACATAGTAAATAATGGTTATCAAACACTTCTTGAGTTATATATAAATGAAAACAATGGAGAAAAATAGGAGCAATAGTTAGTAGAGGGAGAGATAGATTGGCAGAGCAATGAACTATTTCTGTAATAGTAGTCACAATACATAATATTTGTAAAGAGAGAGAAAGCAATAAAAAATAGTAAGTATATTAGAAACCAAAATAGAAATTGAATTTTTGTAACTAAATGAAATTGTAACAATTATATTTTAGATTGACACAAATTGAAATTAGTTTTATAATAGCTTTAGAGTCAAATAAATATATGAATTTGAGCATGATTTTTCTATGCATCTTTGCCTCTCCTATTTTGGTGGTTTTTTATAATGTTTAATTACTATTTTTCACATATTATTTTGAAATTGAATTCTACCTTTGGGAGTTGTAGTTTCCAATAGTTGGTATCAAATCTACTTTTAGAGCCCTTACATTTTTAAGGTCTATTAGATATGGCATCTAATAGTAGTTCATCGAATTAGCCTTATAATTTTGATGAAAAGGACTATGACATTTGGTGTATTAAGAAGAAGAGTCTATTTCTATCATAATATATATGGGAGCTTGTAGAAATTACTTATATAGATTTTGCATACCTAGAATCATTAAATGCTCTTACCCAGGCACAAATAAATTTGTCAGAATATAATAGAATGATGGATGTGAAGGCCCTAGTCTATATTTAAGTGGCACTAATTGATTCAGTCTTTCTAGGCATAGAATCAACTGTTCATTCCATAAAAGTTTGAGACATTCTAAAAAATATTAATGAAGGTACTGACAAGGTGAAGGTTGTTAAGTTGTAGCTATTGAGAATGGATTTTGAGATCTTAAAAATGAGAAAGAATGAGTCAATAAATGACTTCTTCAAAAGGACAATGAGCATAGCTAATTAGATCAAGATATATGGAGATACTCTTCAAGATCATATAATTATTAAGAAGGTATTGATAATCCTTCCAAACAATTTTAAACCCATAGTGGTTGGTATTGAGGAGTCTCAGGACTTGAGACAAATGACAATACATAAGATGATAGATTCATCAAAAACCTATGAGCAAAGGTTGAATAAATCACCCACCTTTTACCATGAACATGCTTTCAATATGAATTTGAATGTGAGAGGTAGGGGGAGAGGATCAAACAATAGAGGAAGATGAATATTTTGCATCAATGAAGAAGGTGTAAGTCATAACCATAAAGAATCACATGGAAGAGGAAGAAGAAGGATTAATAACAGTTTTTGAAGAGGTTCTAAATAAAGGTATGATAATTATAATGTGCAATGTTATTGATGGAAGATGTAAGGAGTATGATTTGAATAGGCAAAACTAAAAATTTCCCAAGACACAAGAATTTGATCCCAATAGGAATGAAAAAGTGGGAAACTTGTGTATAATATGCATTATAATTGAGTAAATTAGTATAGAGATATGATATTTGGATAGTGGTTGTATCAACTAAATGATTGGCAATAAAGACATGTTCAACCACATTAATGAGTCAATCAAATAAGAGGTAAACATGGGAAATAATAAGAAGGTTCTTGTTATGGGCAAAGCAAAAAATTCAATAAAAGAAAAATTCAATATATATATATACATATATATATATATATATATATACATATATATATATATATATATATATATATATATATATATATATATATATATATAGATATATATATATATAATTCATGGGTTGAAGCATAATTTAATTAGCATTGGGACACTTATCCAAAAATGAGTAAGATTTAAAATTGAGAGTCACCTAGACCCTTTCTTGAAATGAAAACAACAAGTGGTACAACCACCATACACCATGTTAGAGCCTTATTTCACAAACGGATGATTCATCTAGTGGTAGCTACTAATAATTAGGTCAAGGAGAAGCTCATCAGTCAACCTAATCCTGATCCAGCTCAAGTCAACACTTAACAAGGATAAGAAACATGCAAAAAGTCTATGAGAAGTCAAGGTATGATGGAAAAATGATGAAAAAATGAAATACACTCTCTTTTTATTATCTAATTTGATATTTTTTTTGAAGTAATCAAAGACAATAAGTGGTGTGAAGAAATGGAGAAGAAAACTCATGCCATTGAGAAAAAGAACATTGGCGCTGATAGAGCTTACAATAAGAAAATAGGTCATTGGAGTGAAGTGGGTTTATGAAACCAAAACCACTATTGAAAGAAAGATAGAGAGACATAAATCAAGACTAGTAGTTAAATGCTACAAGCAAAGACTTAAATTTAACTATAATTGGATATTTCTTCCCATAGTAAGGCTAGAAACAATGAGAACAATCATAACTATAGACTCAAAACACAATAAAAATTTGTATCAAATTGATGTCAAGTCAACCTTCTAGGATAGAGTGCTAGGAGAATATGTTTATGTGGGATAGCCACCAAGATATGAGATTATCAAACTTTATAATAAGGTTTATATATTAAAAAAATCTTTGTATGGTCTCAAACCAGCACCTTGCGCATGGTACAGCCAAATAAACTCCTATTTGTTGAGAAATAAATTTATCAAAAGTGGTAGTGAGCCCACACTTGACATCAAGTCAAATAAATAAAGTATTTTTATTGTTGTTTTTTATGTGGATGATCTAATTTTAACTGTAAATGCAAATCAATGCATAGAAATGTTCAAATGAGCTATGAAGAAGGATTTTGAGATCACTAATTTAGGTTTGTTGAAATAATTTATTGGCATAGATGTTAATCAAATGAATCAGGGCATCTTTATACGCTAAGCCAAGTTTAAAAATCATATTTCAGAAACGTCTAGGATGTTGGAGAACAAACCATTATCTAACCCAACTACAATAAGATTGAAATTACACAAGGAAGACTAGAACAACAATGTGGACCCCACATGGTATAAGAATTTAGTGGTAAGCTTGATATGTTTGACTAAAACTATACCATAAATCATTTATACATTTAGCCTCATATCAAAATTCATGGAGACACCAAAATAAATACATTCCCAGGAAAGTGAGATGCTCTTGAGGTATGTGAATGGTATGGGAAACCATGGAGTTTTGTATATAACAACAAATGAATTTCATTTAGTTGTTTGCACGGATAGTGATTGGGATGGTAGTCATCATGATAGAAAGAGCACATTAGGAAATGTCTCTAATCTTTTGTCAAGAGCCATTCTTTTCGATTCATAAAAATAACCCATAGTTTCACTTTCAATAATTGAATCAAAATACATATCAACAAATTCTAGATGATGCCAGGCCATATAGATTAGGAGAATCCTTTTAGATTTACGTGAGGAGAAGCAAGGATCTTCAACTATCTACTTTGACAAGATATATTCCATAACAATGTGAAATAATCTCATATTTCATGGTAGAAGCAAACATATTGCAATCACATATCATTTTATTAGAGAGTTAGTTGAAAAAAGCGTGATGAAACTTAAATTTTACAATTTAGAGTAGCATCTCACTGACATTTTCACTAAGCCTCTATCAAAATACAATTTTTTACATTTAAAAAAGAGGTTAGGAGTAATAAATGCAATAATGATGGCTCTATAAAGTATTATGATGGCTTCAGACCATCTTAGCCTATCTTTAGAGTTTCAAAACAAAGCTCCAGACTCCATTAGTGAAGTTCCAGAGTCTCATAATAAAGTTTAAGAGTCCATCAACAAAGTTCTAGAGTCTATCAACCAAGCTCTAGAGCTCGTCATCCAAGCTCTGGAGTCTATCAACTGAGCTTTGGAGTCAATCAACGAAGTTCAATATTCTAACAATCTAGCTCTAGAGTCCAACAATCCAACTGCTTACATTCTTAATATGAATACAGAATCAAATAGGCAAATGTTAAAAGTTATAAAGATGTTTTAGGGGTTTAAAAAAGTGTAGTAGTGAATGAAAATAAGGACAAGAATAAAGAGGACTATTGATTTTTCTAGTATTGACCTCACCCTCCCTATCAATGACTAATCCAGCTACTTACATGCTTAATATGAATACAAAATCAAATAGGCAAATGTTCAAAGTTATAAAGATGTTTTAGGGGTTTAAAAAAGTGTAGTAGTGAATGAAAATAAGGACAAGAATAAAGAGGACTATTGTTTTTTCTAGTATTGACCTCACCCTCCCTATCAATGACTAATAACTCTGAAGAAACTCTGTAGGAAGCAGCCATATATTTTTGAAAACATCAATTTGATAAAATCTATATTTTTTTGAGTTTCACTGATTTCATATTTGACCAGATAGCAGTTGATGACAAGTAAATACGGAGAAATGAATTCTTTTAGTTTTTGCCTGTAACCTGATTAGATGGACAGTAAGTTGTGATTAATATAAAAGGACAAAAATAGAGAACAATATGTGTACAAATAGATCATCAACCCATCGAATAGTTTTAGAATATTCCTTGAGTTGTAGACAAATTAAAAATAGGTGCGTCAGTGAGTATAAGGAGAGATAGAGCAGGAGAATAGAGGATTGTTTGTGTGACAGTAGTCACAATACAAAATATTTACAAAGAGAGACATAGCAACGTCAACTAACAAGCATGGTAGAAGCAAACATCGAATTTGAAGTTTTGTAAGCGAGCGAAATTGTAACAGCTATAGATGTCATTGATAAAAAACTAAAATCATTTTTTAAATAAATTTAGAATCAAATTAACATATACATTCGAATGTAGTCTTGTTATGAATCTTCGCCTCCCTTGTTTTGGTCTTTTTTAAAAATTGTTAACCATATTATTCTGCAAGTGTTTTTTTGAAATTAAATTCTGCCTTTGGGTGTTTTAGTTGCCAATAAATTCAAATAGTGGTGATGCGATAGGATCATTGTGGTTTAACACACAAGGAACATCACCAAGAATAATAAACTTCATCATACCTACCACCCAACTCCGAGCCAACACAATAGCCATTGTCGCTTCCCATGACACATATTCCAAAATGTTATGACTAATGATCTTTATCAACTGGAAATAGAGAAATGGGTAGAAGGAACAAGTGTGGTATTCACATCCCTTGGCAGTTTCTACGGTTAAATTATCCAACGCAACAACACTCTAAAGGAAATTAATGAAAACATACCCTAATTGGTCAAGAAAGTAATCGAAGGTTAAGTGATGTATGATCAACTGCAAATTAATTAATTTTTTTGACCCATCTATCATATTTGGTGCTTTAATCAGAGGCTAGATGACATTAAGAAATAGGTGTGGGGATAAAAAGAAGACACTCTATCAATACTCTTATGTTATAAGATTATAATTAGATATTAACAATGCTCATAACTCAGGTAGAGTAGATCACCGACAACCAAAATATGGCACAATGTCGAAGGAGATTCAAAAGTACATAGAAAAATTTTAAACACAACCGTCCATCATTTCAAAGACTCAGATGATACACAAAATGATGCGATACTAGCTCTGTCTTAAAATACGAAATTGTGATGGATTAGGTGATAAGGAAACTAGATATTTCGCAACAATAAATAATAGAAGTTTAAAATAACAAAGACAATTCAAATAGACATAATACTAAACATACATAAGATAACACACTGGAATGATGAAGTTGATAGCCCTATTTAAAAAAATAAATAAAAATTAAAAAATCCAACGGCGGTGGGTTTCTTTCATATGAAAGACCTTTTTCCTCATTCAATTTGTTTTCAAATATTCTAACCCTTTTTCAATATACATGGAATTGAAAATAACTTTTTATTTTGGAATAAAGACAGATGTTTATTGCAACGTTCCTTTGCGAATTCCTAATTTATAATTGAGGAATAGTTTCGATTTTCTCATAATTAAAGTGGCATTTGTTACGTAACCATCGTCAGAAAAAAAAAAAAAAAAAAACATAATGTTCTTACTTCTTTTTGGACGAACACGTAACGAAACAGTTCTGTTTACAAGAATATAACATTTAGGTCGTATTGTGAGAAGCCATGGTGTGGAAGAATGATATTTGGGGTCGGTGACACCAGTAGTGGAGGAATGATACCTCGAGACAGTGATAATGATTGATTGCGGAGATGTGAAAATAGTCCTGAAAGAAAACAGGGCAACAGTTATATTGCTACCTTTAATTGATATAAAGGCACATTCCTCTCATTAAAATTGCCTTTCAATATTCCTGCCCTTTTCCTTCAAAGGAAGGAATGAGACGAAAGTGATTTTTGCATTGGAATTAGGATAAGCAAATACCTAAACGCCTTTACCATGTCGTGTTATATATATATATATGGAAATAGCGGAAGAGATTGTAGATTATTAATAGTTGAATTCATATATTATAAGTGCTCCTATTTATATAATGGGTGTTCCTCTTATTTATATAATGATTGATTTGTGAATAAATATGTTTGTTTATTGGTTTTTTCTCTCTTCTATTACAATATTATATTCAGAATAAAATTTATCTGAATATTCCTTCCTTCGGAGACGATAAACAAAATCACAATCTGTTGTTATTCTCGTAACACAGAAACAGATGTAAATGGACAGTACATTATGTTGTTATGAACGAAATGGCCACCGAATGTATGTCGGATTACGGCTACCAATCGCCCTGGCTATTTCAGTCAAAAGACTGTTAAAAGCCACTTTAGAACAATTTTCCAAAATCATTTCCCATTTGCTTCAGGTTTTGAGGAGTGTCCATTAGATAATGAGATTATGGATATGCTTTCTGTCAGATAACACGCTCTCCTTTTTAACATTTACAGATCAGGTCAGTGGGAATCCATGTCACTTGCTTATGGAAACGTGTGTGTATTCATGCCGGTTACAGTATTAGCATGTGGTTTAGGAATCTCCTTTTTCCATGTATTGTATATATCTTTCCCCGTATGGTTTTATCTTTCGTAAAGGTCGTTTGCTTGACTGAGGTACAGAAAAAGGCCACTTAATGGTGCTGCTGATGTAATTTTGGTAAACTTAGTTTACCAAATTAATATTCCACCAATACTCCAACAGTTTTTATATGTAAGGAAATAGTAAATTACACATGTTGCTGTATGTTGGTGTCTATAGGGTTTCGTTAGTTTGTTAAATTGAGGTATTGAGTCCCCCTAATTGAACCCCAATTCAAATGAGGGGCTGCTGCTTATTTACTGCCACAAACAAAGTGTACAAAGAAAAAGGATTGAAGTGAATAAAAATATTAAAAAGAGTATATATACAAGCAATATGATAAATAAAAAGGTTCATAATATAGGAATAGATATTAATGGTAGTTTACATTTAAAATTCATCGAGTTCACAAAGGGATGAGGTGGTAAAATGAGGAGGGAGTACTTTTTTTAATATATTTTATATAATATTGTTCAGATTAAGATATTTTCATAATTTATAATTAGTGTGAATATCAGTTTTAGATATCAGATTTTTTTTTTATCAGAAATGGTTGACCATGATTACAAGAAGGGTTTTACTGAATAATACATCAGGAATTTCGGGTCCCCCCAATCAAAAGTAGCTAACCAGGAGTATAAAAAAGATCTGACCAAATGATATAGCAACAAAGAAGAACAATGAGGACCCCACAACAAGAAACAAAAAACATAAAAAAACTATAAACAAAGAACCAATTAACAATATTTTATAAAATATTGTTAATGAATATGAGTTCTATTATTTTTAGGATATAACATGTTTTAATATTATATAGTTTTTAAATATTTATATCAACATGGCTTTTTTTTAAAAAATACTTGTAACCGGTTCTTTTTTGACTTGGGGGAACTTTCTAGACCTGTGGGAAGTAGTACCACTTGAGGAGTCAATTACTAATAGCAATGGAGACTTGAACACGAGACCTTGTATAAGGATTATAGTTTTCATTTTTCAATTATTTATTTTTCTTTCAATCAATGAAAATATTTTAAATACATGTTGTTTTAAAAATTATAAAATTATATCTAATATTTGATATATTAATTTTGAAATATTTTATAAATGTTATTTAGATATATTCCTTCAAATTGAATGTAATATTAACATGTCTCTCATATAGTAATGCAACTTTGGATGTTCTTATAAAAATAGAGTTAAAATTAAACAATTAAAAAAAAAATCAATTATAACATCAATACTTTAAAGTGGTTTTTTTTTTTTTTTTTAAATTATTCTTTAAAATCTTTTATGACCTTTATCAACTACAATAATTTGAATCCTTATAATTTTAATATAAATAATTAAATATAATTTTTTTAAATTTCAAATTAAAATTATTAATTTGAATAATTTCATTTTTATAGTTTTAGTTCAAATTTAAAACTTCAAATTTCAACAATTATATATTAATGAAAATAATTATTATATTATATCATAAAAAAAATTAATATTATAAGTTTTATAGATGGTATTTTATCTATGATGAATATTTTATATATTTTTCATTCCAATGAAAGAACAATTAACAATTTTATGTTTTTATGAATGCTAAGTAAACAAATATTTTAAACTGGTAAATTATTAGGAGTGACAATATCTTATTATAATTATTGAGTCATTAATGATATTAATCTCTTCCCCAATTCTCATTATAAAAGTCATGTTATTTTATTTAAAATGTGTCAATTAATTACTTTATAATTAATTATAGGCCTTTAACTTTTTTTTCTTCCTATAAATTATTTATTTATTTTCATTATTTCTTATCTAACACTCATAGTTACAATACATTTATGTTATAAATTTATAAATAAAATGAACCATGAATATTTTTCTCTATAAGAACTAGCCTTGTCCCTTATTTATTTTAATATATATATATATATATATATATATATGTGTGTGTATTTGTGAATTATTAAAAAAAAAAAAAAAAAAAGTGTGTAAACTAACATTTTAATATCAAGACATACAATTTATACATGTTTAAATACTTCGTATCTATTTATGCTCTCCATTATTGTATTTTCGAATTATTTTAGATAATATAACGCTCAATTTACTTTCTTTAACGAATATATTACTTTAAATAATATACGTGCCAATTTTAGCAATTTTTTTCGTCTTTAACGAATCTATTTGAACCGTCTATGAGAGAGTAAATTAAGACATTTGTTTTTGGGGGTGGGGGGTTCCTTTCAGTTTTGGAGAGCACCTGGACCAGGAACGCATTTTACTGAACTTGGAATTTTTTTTCTCCCTGTATATCTGTAATTTTTATATATTATTATTTTTATTTTAATTTATTTCATATATAATTTTACAATGCTAATTGCCATAAAAGTTATTCTCGAGTCTATATAAGGGTATGCAATAATGTTTTGTACTAGAAAAGAAATATGTAAGAAATGTTTTCACATGCTAGTAAACGAGAATATCTTAAAAATCTATTTCATTTTTATTTTATTTTTTTGAATAATTATAATTTCTAAATATGTTTATTTGTTATTTGTTCATTACATGTTACTAGAACAATATATGTTGAAAAAAAATTATTACATACCTTAAAACAAGATATAAAATGTTTCACTAGTTTTCAAGAATCAATATATGGAAATTTTTTTTTACATACCTTAAAACAAGATATAAAATGTTTCATTGGTTTTGAAGAATCAATATATATGATTAAGTTTTTGTTATGAAATCAAATATGGAATAAATATTTCAAAAAAAAAAAAAACATGTTCAAACAATTTTTTTTTAAAATTTTAATAAATTTTTTTCTTTCTAAAATTACATATGTCATTATTTTTTACTTTTTCTTCTACATACGTCCATGTGTTGTATTTATTCATATTGAATCAAAATTTATTTAATTATATATTAATTTAAACTAATTTATTAATTTTAAATATGTTTTCTTTTTGGCATATTTATATGCATATTTGTTTTTATCAATTTTAGGGTTTACATGTCCTCTTTTTTATACGATAATAGCTCAAAAGGAGGCACATGCCCTTGTCCCCCAACCCCCCTCATGAAACTCCAACCACATGTCTTATGTTTTGCACTAGAACCTTCCCCAATGACTCAGAAATGTGAACTACATGCCCCTATAGGCACACACCAACCTATAAGACAACACTCCCCTTGACTGTCAAATCTAGTAGCTACTCTAAATGGGATAACTTCTAGAAAATATATTTTCTCTTACATCCCCCCTACACCTTAGTTTTTTCCTCTTCTCTTTCCATCAAGGTGGAGCCCTAAAATCATCATGAGGAAAGCCTCATACCAGTCATTTAATGGTCTATAGTCTACCAGGGGACCTCCTTACTACTAACCATTAATCCAGTTGAGGAATAGGAGATAAAAAATCTTACAAAATAGGCATGTCAACACACCTAGTTTCACCCTCCCTATCATCACCCAAACACACCTCCATATTTTGAGAAAATTTAATGAGGGAAGTGAATCTAGCCTCCAAGACTCTAAAGCAAGATGAGGGCATGAAACCAATGCTATATTTCCTAATAAAAGGAAGTTTCAGGTAGGGGCCCATTTATAGACTTTCCATGGCAGATAGTAGATCAACCCTATATTAAGGATAAATAAAAAAATTAACCAACTCCTTTACCTAGTCCCTATTAACCACAACCATGCACAAATTGCTTTTGAACTGGTCCACCATGTTTGAAATAACTTTAATGTGCCTATTCTCCTCCAACAATTATGCCCCTAAGATCTTCTCTAGTGCATCTAAAACTTCTAAAGGTGATACCTAGAAAACATTTATTATGCGCATCCTAGACGTACCTCAAGAAAAACTCATCTCTCTTTTTTTGGCACCACCAAAATGCAATGACTAGACCAGAGATTCTAAAAATTCCAACTATATCCTCCTATAAAAAGAGAGCTAAACACCAAAATAAACACTACCAAAATGTGATGGGTACATTTTATATAAAATTTGTCTATATATGAGCTCACATGATCTAAAATTAAATCCACTAAATAAACAACATTGAAAGAAAAATAGTCATCATTACCTTCTCCATCATCATCCATTATGTAAATATTATTATCATCACAAAGACATTCATCACCCTAAAATAAATACCTCAAAGGACTTTACAATTAAAGATTAACCATTTTGATGCCAACCCAATCAGACCATCGATCTTTATTATTATCAACCCTAAATTTTTCCTTTTATTCCATACCAACATTTGAATCAAAATTTGTTGCATTATTGCTTTAACTAAATCAATGTGAATAGGTCTATCTTTGAAAGTGATTTTTAAACACCACTAAAAAACTCAAAGTGAAGTTTTAAACGTACGGATTCTGAATTTCTCAAAATAAACAAATTCTCAAAAATACTCAAAAGAACTTGCAAATTGTTGGGCAAAGTATTCTCGGTTATTGAATTGGATTAGAATTGTCAAAAAGACTTATATCTTCCATTCACCAATAAAAATGGATTTTGTTTTAAAAATTAAATGCCGTAAATTGTAAATTTTTCAAATATTGCATGAGCTCTTGATTAATTAAAAATTAGAATACTTGAAAATAAAACATTCAATCATGATAAATTACCAAATGAAATTGATAATGGAGTTCGGCATTGATTGCCTATGTCTTCGGGTCTGCCTAATAGTGAGGACCATTTATATTAAATTTGTGCAACAAATGGCTTAAAAATTATTTGGAAACATTGCACAACTTCCCTCAGGCCTGATCTCTATCTAAGAATTCCACCTTCACCGATAAACTCAAGCTTGATCACACGAAATCATTCCTTAGTCTTCAACCCCTTCTGAATGTGCTTGGGTCCCTTCACTTCAACTATTGGTTTATACAAAAAAATAACATTCTCTTTCAATTAAAAATAATAACTAAAAGGCTTACCCTATGTATAGAGGTCAGAAATTGGATTAATATCCACTTGCTAAAGCCATCTCCAAGCTCTTATCTCGCTCTTGGCCTCTTAAAAATAAAACACAGTCGTATTTCCATGTCAATACAAGTAAAAATTACTCCCTTTTATAACACTTCAACCACTGTGGCTGAAGTGGTCAAGGCCTTATCTTTTTAGGAGCCAGGTCTAAAGTTCAAAACTACCCTCCTCCATTCTAGGTGCCTAGGGATGTGGGCAAGGGTGTCCTTCCTCCATGAGCGCGCTTTGACCAAGGAATTATTCCCACATTTGCTGGGAAAAGGTTGTTTTAATGCTTAAAATAGCAAGTTTGTTGATGTCTACAAATGGAAAGGATTTGGGAGCCAACTTTGGCCGCCACCTAGCTTAGTCAATGCCTAGAAAGGAGGGATGCATATTTTAGTGTTTGTGGTGTGGAGGTTTGGCACCCATTTCCATTTGAAAATGTCAAATATCATGTGCATAAATAGAAAACCTAACAAAATCTCTTTTTCCCCCTATTTATTTTCCATGTGTCAAATGGAGATTGGTCCACTTGGCATTTCTCAATTGTGCCACATCAATTTTGACAACCCGGTCGCATGATTTCTTCAACTGGCTATATCTAGAGCATTCGGGCTCTATTTTTTGAAACACAAAAAGCACTAGAAATGTCTTGACGAGTAATACAATGTGTAAATGATTTGAAATAAATTTAAAAAAAATTATTTTTTCACAAATGGAGAGATCCACTTGGATCAAATCTGCCCACTCAGCGCTTTTGGTCCACAAAAGCGTGGTCTCCATTTAAAATGATTTTGCAAAAACATCACTATAGCATATCATAGTAACAATTCAAAATTCAAACTGAATCCTTGAAATTTTAGTGAAAAACAAATATCTACCCATTGCCACATTATGGATAGAAAAACACTATTTGCTCAAATGTCACATCTTGAAAATGGTGCATCTGCCAATCACTACAAATTATTGACCAAGTACAACTGCAAACCAATTTATTAGTGTAATAATTTTACATGCTATTTGTAACCACAATTGATAGTTACAATAAAATGCCCAAAAATGAATAAGGGTCTTAGAGAATGTGCAAATATCATGCATGGCTACAAATAGTTTGTATAATTAGAAAAATTACAAATGGTGCCCATAAAAGGTCTTATAAGCCTCTATTTGCACAATATAAAAGAAAACATTTAAACTACAATGTAAAATTCTCAAAATAGACATACTAGTCATGTCCATATAAACTTCAATACTGTTGCCAAGGTTAAAAAATGAAGTTTCAAAATCCAAAACATGAGAAAATATTCCAAGTATGTTTAACCTGTCCCTTGGTTGTTCTCTACGGACCACTCCAATAAACCATATCAACATTCAAAGCATGGTGAATGTCCTTTATGCATACAACAACGATCCCAAAATTGCTTTGCAACATGAATGCACCCACTAATCATGATAACATGAATGTCAAAAATTGTTTACGAACCCTCTTAATCAAATTTTCTTGATTAGTTGGTGAGATTTCTTTAGTGGATTTAGTAACATTTGTATGGGTTCATTTAACTTCATTAATTACCTCATTGATAGGTTTATAGGCCATCTTAATCTTACCATTTCTAGGATGGTGTGATGGTTGAAGTCTCCAACACTTTTCAACTCGATGTCCAATTTTGTTACAATGAGTAAAAAACCTTTTGTCCACTCTATTGGAAAACATATTCTTATTGCTACTCTCAGAACTTTGTCTAGGAGAATAGTCTTTCAAAATATTTCCTAACAAATATTTATGTTTCCAACATTTGGCTACACAATGATTAGACAGTCCACAAAAAATACATGGATAAACGTGCCACAAATTTTGTGTACCATAATCAAAAGGAACATTGGAATATTTATGTTATCTGGTAGAATTAGATTCAACATGAATGCAAGTGTGGTGAAAAATGTAATTTACCTTCATCTAAGAGGATTTATAATTCTCCATAACACATCTTGCTTCTTCTTTCTCAGAGCATTCACTTGTTTCATTCTAAATACCGAATCTATATCCTAACCCTGCACGATTAGGCTTATTCTCTACCTGAATAGGGTTAGTATCACCTTGGCCATCTTTTCCTAGGCCTTTTCCATTAAATCCCATTTTAACAAGTAATTTTGAATCTATTCCTTTGGTATATTGTTCAAATTTACCAAAATTATTGTTACTAGATTCTTCATGGGAAGGAAAATTAATTGATGACTTACATGCACTTATAATGTTTTCATCCATCATAGTGCTTGTATCTATAGTGGAAGGCAAATCCTTCACTTGTCCACCATTTTGTAGTTATTCCATGAGCTCATCCTTGGCTCGTAACTCCATTTTCAATTGGGCAATCTCCTCATCCAAGGAGTACACTCTTGCTCTCAGGAAAACATTCTCTTCCTGGATTTGTTGGTTATATGCCTCAAGCTCATCAAGCTTGGCTCTGTTTGATAACTTGCCCATTGCACCTATTAAATCACAAAAATTGAAACAAATGCCAAAATAGAAGCAAAAACAACAACCAACTATTAAATCCCTATTGATCAACTGCTTTGATACCAACTTGATCTGTAAACACAACTGAAAAACTCAAAGTGATGTTTTAAATGTACAAATTTTGAATTTCTCAAAATAAACAAATTCTTTAAAATACTCAAAAGAACTTGTAAATTGTTTGGCAAAGTATTCTTAGTTATTGAATTGAATTAAAATTGTTAAAAAGACTGATATCTTCCATTCACCAATAAAAATGGATTTTGTTTTAAAAATTAAATGTCATAAATTGTCAATGTTTCAAATATTTCATGAGCTCTTAATTAATTAAAAATTAGAATGCTTTAAAATAAAACATACAATCATGACAAATTACCACATAAAATTGATAATGGAGTTTGGCATTGATTGCCTACATCTCTTGGTCTGCCCAATAGTGAGGACCATTTCTATTAATTTGCTCAACAAATGGCTTACAAATTATTTGGAAACATTGCACAACTTCCCTCAAGCTTGATCTCTATCCAAGAATTCCACCTTCGCTAATAAACTCAAGCTCGGTGACATGGAATCCTTCCTCAATCTTCAACCCCTTCTGAATGTGCTTTGGTCCATTCACTTCAACTATTGGTTTATACAAAAAAAAAATCTTTTTCAATTAAAAATAATAACTGAAAGGCTTACCGTATGTATAGAGGTCAAAAATTTGATAAATATCTGCTTGCTAAAGCCATCTCCAAGCTCTTATCTAGCTCTTGGCCTCTTAAAAATAAAACACAGTCAGATTTTCATGTCAATACAAGTAAAAATTAATCCCTTTTATAACACTTCAACCGCCATGGCTAAAGTGGTCAAGGCCTTATCTTTTTAGGTACCAGGTCTCAAGTTCAAAACTATCTTCCTCCATTCTAGGTGGCTAGGGATGTGGGCAAGGGCATCCTTCCTCCATGAACGTGCTTTGACCAAGGAATTAGTCCCACATTTTCTTGGAAAAGGTTGTTTTAATGCTTATAATAGCAAGTTTGTTGAAGTTTTCAAATGGAAAGTATTTGGGAGCCAACTTTGGCCACCACCTAGCTTAGTCAATGCCTGGAAAGGTGGGATGCATATTTTAGTGTTTTTGGCATGGAGGTTTGGTGCCTATTTCCATTTGAAAATGTCAAATATCATGTGAATAAATAAAACACCTAACAAAATTTATTTTACCCTATATTTATTTGCCATGCGTCAAATGGACATTGGTCCACTTGGCATTTCTCAACTATGCCACGTCACTTTTGACAACCTGGTTGCATGATTTCTTCAACATGTTATATCTTGAGCATTCATGCTCCATTTTTTGAACCACAAAAAGCACTATAAATCTCTTGATGAGTACTACAATGTGCAAATTATTTGAACTGAATTTGGATACTTTTATTTTTTCACAAATAGAGAGATTCACCTGGATCAGAAAGAGACTCAATTTTACCTAGATCTGAGAAAGACTATTTTATTGATTCTATGATTTAACCTTTTACAAAGACAAATCTTAAATTATGAGTCTAAAGTCACCTTAAATATCTATACAAGCCACTACACATTCTAAGTACAATTCAATCCTTTCTAGCAAATCTTGAGCTTCTACTTCATTATTTATCCCATTCAAGAGTTTAGAAGATGCAATTCTAATTAAAGAATAGTTACAATATTTTATCATGTAACATGCTCTAAAATCTCCTATATTTCCATGATAAGACCGATCAAAATTGATCTTGAACTAACCTAGCTTAGGGGGTTCCAAATTGCCATTACTCTATTGTTCTTCTTTACGTTATTTGTAACTATCCCTTTAATCAGAGGAATAACTATAAATTTCCATGTTTCACACATTTGCATATGCCATTTAAATAAAAAACCTTATTTCATATTCAATTGAGAGGAAACTACTTCATAGATATCAAGTTCCATACCCTAAATTACTACAGTGAAAGGACATTCTTTATCTTGAAAGATTTGGGCATTACATTCTTTCCACATAGTCCAAATTAAAATTATTGGACTACACCTTTAAATTTTTTATATATAATGTTTTACATCACCAATTGGATAAGAGGAAAAATCCATACTTAGCAAAGGGGTCCGTGCCAAATTCCAATTGAAATTATTGTGTAACTAGACCCAACACAAATTCACAAAGGGGTAATTGAACAAATGATGACTCACATATTCCTCTTCTAGTTTACTTATATTCATATGAATATTACTTGAGTGAGTAACCTATGAAGTATTTTTATTGTTACATATTTTTCATAATATATAATAATGGAAATAAAGGTACGAATTCATAATTTATTTTTATTTTTATTTTGTTGTTTTGATTTTAAAGCAAGTTAGAATTGTAAATTATACATATTTAGCATTTATTTATAGAAGTGGGGGTGTTTAAGACTTGAAACATTTTTGTTTTGGTAGTATGCAATTTAAAATTATTATGTATTTTATGAAAATTTTGTGATATGTCCTTTGTTTAGGAAAAAGCATTTCTAAGCATGTTTATGTTAAGATTTCATTCTCAAAAATCTTTGCATTGCCCTAGATATGAATTGGAATTTAATTAATCATCTCAATAAGTATATGTATAGATTTGTTATTTGTTGTTCTTCAGGATGATATATTAACAAAAACAATGGTCTATTTGAAAGAAAATAAATTAAATGGTGTTACAACATAAGGGTAGGGTTTCTTATAATTTATTAAGATAATTTATTTGGTAAATAATACATATGAAATGAATTTATTTATTTGCATGTGATTAGTGCTTCAAGTTGAGATGTATTTATTTTTTGAAGATAGAGAGGATGAATATTTCTTTGAGAAATTTAATATATTTGAGAGGATTTATAAGATGAATTGGAACATTTTGAAAGTTACGTGAATTGAGTAAAAAATGACTAAGACATATATTTCATTGGTATCTTTAAGTCTAACTAGATTGATAAATGAGGGACTCTGAAAATAAATGATGATATCCTTGATTTTATTCAAGAATCCATGAGAAATTTTGAGTAGTATCATGGTAATTTTGAATCAAATAATGGATATTTTTATGATTCACCAACAATAATTTATGGTAAAAGTAAATTTTATTTGAAAGTAATAGTTATGTACAATCTTCTTTGGTTGGGACTAGTTTTTTAAATGTCAGCTATGGTGGTGTATAAAATCGTAGGATTGAAATATATATTGAATTTTTTTTAGAAATGCTTAAAGATTATTTTGATAACCATTGATTAGGTTTTTAATATAAATTGGTTTACATATTATAGATTTCAATACGGGGTACGTGTTGAATCAACTAGTTGAGAGTAAGTCAAAGGAGAGAGTTAGGGGAATTGAAAATTGGTTGTGGTCTTAAAGAAGTGAGGTGGGACCTAGTACAGTCAATGAGAGACCTATTAATATGAATTTGGAAAATTAATTTTACTGTATGCATATAAGAAATGATGATAATAACATTCATTAGGGTTCTTCCATAGAGTTTTTTGTTCTTATGTCATGGTTTGGCTTTGGGTCTGGTTAAGACTTATTTATATCTTGCTTGGAAAACATTGCGACATTTAATTTTAAAGTTTTCATAATCTATAATATCTCATTTTATTTTTTATTTTTAATTTATTAATAATTATTATTTGTTTTAAATATTTTATTTAAACTTGTATTTATTATTATATATTCATGCCATTTATTACATAGAGGTGGATTTGATTTATTATTTGATATATTATTTACTTTTATATAAATAGAAATAGACCTAAGATGTTGGTGTAGGATATATATTATTCTATTTATTTATTAAATGGATTATCCCTACATTTATAGCTTCAACATGCTTAGTATATTCTTTAGTATAAGGTAATTATCTATCACTTATCTTAGCTAAGTTCTTGTTACACATTTGTTCTCCACTAGTCTACTAACAATCAACTCTATGATTTTAGGTAGAAGTTACATGCTATTTCTCCTATATAAGACACATATTATATTTTTTTTTCAATTTAACTATATTGAATATGTTTATAGTATTCACATAACTGTATTACTAAGAGTTAATTAAATTTTACATTATAATTGTTTTCATCTACTTAAAATTCAAGCAACTACTTATAGTTGCATGTGTTATCATTTCATTTGAACAAGTCCAATATTTTATCAAATCTAGTTATGGTAATTTTTTTTTTTTTTTTTTTTAAAAATAATTATGGTTTTTGAGACTTTCATTTTTTTTTAAACTAAGAATTTTATGTTCAAATAATACTCTTGGTTATCAAAAATGCTTATTTTTTAGGTTTATAGATTATAGGTTCTCAAAAGTTTCTAAGGGTTTAAAAAAATTTCTAGGGAGGTTAATATCTATGGATGTTATTGGTATTCTTATGTTTTCCTTTTGTAATTCTTTTTATTTTGGTAGATTATTACAAACCACTACCACTAAGATTGTAATGAGGTTTCGGTATGGTTTTATTTTGATTCGTATTGGGTTCACAATCATTTGCTTTGCTTGGATAAACCACCATACTCTATGTTCCTAGCATTGCTATTTTTATTATTCTTGTTCATATTTAAATATACCATTATTAATTTTTGGGAGATTAGATACCTTAAATGCCTCATCTACCTGGCATTTAACATTGTTACTACAACCAACTTGACTTTTCATTCTAAGTTTAGCCACCATTGGGCCATAAATAATCCATTAATAGTCCCTAAATTTTTTGGGTGATGTCTTAAAGTTTAATTTCATCATTTAATTATATCTGACAATGGCATTTTGTGTGGTTTCAGGTTTGAAAAAAATAGTGGTGGCCTTTCATGTCTTCTTACAGTAGCAAAATGTAGTTTATTGGAGACTCATTCCACAAACTAGCAAAGCCTCCTTCCAATGACACCTCTATCCTTACCATAGCACATAAAATCAACCATTCATTCTCTATTTTAGGCTTTTATAATCACACTAGCATCACCCTACATTTTCTCACTAACCTTAGTTCTCAATAATCATTTCAAAACTCTATCAAATCCTAGAAAAATTTATGCATGTTTATTATTTATTAAATATCCTAATTTTATATTACATTAACAAGATTTTTTCTCCATTAAGGTGCATGTACGGGTGAGTGGAAGGATTTTCTAAGACATCTAATTACTTAATATAGGTAACTAGTTTAATTTTGGTTCCATCAGGTCACTAGATCGATTCCAGTTCCATCACCTAGTTATAATAATATACTTATTTTAATCATCTTGATGCATTTAAATTTGTTGAAAAATTAATTTAAATATACCATTAATGTTGGGAACATGATAATAAAATAAACTTTGATCGATAACTCAGAATCAAGTATTATCTTCTTTAAAAGATAATATTTTTTTATTTCTAATTTGTTGGCTCTATTTATATTGTAATTATGCACTAAAATTATAAAGTGCCAAATTGGGGTCTAAGTATAATTTAAAGAGGGTCTACAAATTATTGTGAATCCTTATTTTTTCATTTCATCTTTTTATTTCAAGAAAACTCACATTATCTTAATTGGATCCTAATTTAGTTGATTTTCTCACAACCTTCAACTATCGTGAATGCGAGGTTTCCATGTCAATCACTTTCTGAAACAATAAGATAACAATGGGTTTGTAAACTAAGCCAACTACAAGGAAAATGGTCTTATAAGTGCTTTTGATCTCTTATTTTTCAATGTTTTTTCTATGTCACTATATTTATGATTTCACATTCAATCACACAACACCCAAGGAAGTATGGGATACCCTAGATAAACTTTTATGGAAATTAGATGAGATGAGAGGGCATGAACTAGAAAATGAGCTGAGTAGTATTAACCCTAGCATTTTTGACACACTTACAAACTACTTTGACAAGATCAAATCATTGATATTAAAACTAAAATAATTTTTAATTAATAAAAAATATTCACAACTCATTATTTTCATTCTTAGAAAACATGGTCCTAATTATTTTGTTTTCATCACCACCTTTTATGCAACCAAGAGAGCATGTGGTACTTCATGGACTATGCCTTTATTTGATGAATTTGTTTCAAAATTAACTCTGGAACAAAATAGAATAATTAATATGGGTGTACTAAAGTATAGTAAACCACATGATCTACTTGTAGGAGATAACATCAAAAAGACATCAAAAGAGAATAAATAGAACAATAAGGATCATGAGAGGAAGAAGGATAAGCTTGCCACCAAACCAAATTTCAACACTTCTTCTTCTAATTTTAAGTCTAAAAACAAGAGAATAAAATGTGGGTATTTCATAGGAAACCATGATGAATGCAAGTTTTTTAATAAGTATATTGATCACCTCATGATTTTTATTGAGAATAAAAACATAGGTGCTCTTGAGTTTATCAAAATATCTTGATCAACCCATGAGTCCAAAGAAAGTGATAATATAAAATGGAAATGGAAAGTATCATGAAAGGAGAAGAAAGGGGAGAAATATAGTTGTATTTTTACCTCCAACTCTTACATGGGCTATTTATTTTGGTGTATCACATCATATGGATTCTTCAAATGTGGATCTCACTTCCTTGGGGCCATGTGACATGTCTTTTATTTGACTATGTGATGGTAATTAAACTTAGATTATTGGGAAAGGGTATATTGAACTGAGTGGTGGAATATTTAACAATGTTCTAATTGTTCCCTCATTTTCATCTAATCTCCTATTAGTTGATCAAATTAATCACATTGGTCAGGGCATGTGATTTGAGTTCACTCTAAATTAAATGTATGTCAAAGAGTTACAGAGTGATACTATATTGGCAATGGAATTGGTCAATCACCAAATGTGATTATATTATTTCTCACTCATTGACTTTGACTCTCCTTCATATTCTTCTTCATCAAATTCACATATAGTTAATGAAATATTAGAGTATGAGCACATTTATGATGTTTATGACTTATCTTCTACCACAGAAGACTATAGTAGTGATGGGGACACACTTCCTCCATCTCCATGTCACCTTCCACATGCCTTGAGGATTTATTTCCTTATACAGCTATTTTTGGTCCACCATAAACTTTTTAAGGAATAGGATATTTGATTCAAGACACAATGGACATTGGGAAATCTTCTACTCATTTGTAGGGCCTTCCAAACTCCTTCACTTTAGCTTTTGATACA
This sequence comes from Torreya grandis, assembly GCA_037957365.1. Classification (NCBI taxonomy): domain Eukaryota; kingdom Viridiplantae; phylum Streptophyta; class Pinopsida; order Cupressales; family Taxaceae; genus Torreya; species Torreya grandis. Next base: position 434,962 of record JARHVA010007230.1, on the reverse strand, counting down.
CCATCCCTTCACAAATCAGTTTTCATTTCTACTTTCCATGAGGAGAATAATTACTTGTATAGGCATCACACTATGGATGGTCATCTGTCAAATACTTGGTGGATTCATTTACTTGTTCATGGTGACTAACTCTTCACTACATTAACTTATAATGCACTATGACTCTATGAGGTTGATTTTTAGGATATAGGCTGGCTATAATTAGTTATAGCTTTGAATGGGGATTTATAGTTGTAACTTTTCTTCTATGTATCTCCTTATTTTTTATTTTTTTTGTGGGGATGGTGTGGCGGGGGGGGGAGGAGAATGAGGGTGGGGGTGTTGGTTTGGTGGTGGGGGCCGGGGGCATGAGGAGGGAAGGGGGAGTTTTTTCCCACTGTGCTTTATCTTTTTAAACCACATTTTTCAGATTTTTATTGTATGTGGGTACCTCATCCAACCTTCTTGTAGGGTCCCATATTTTACTTTCTTCCCACTAACATAGGATGTTTATTATTATATGTATTTATTAAATGGATTCTCCATACACCTATATGTTTAACTTTATTAAGTGATTCTTTATTCTATGATTGTTAGCTACCACTTGTCTTAACCAAGTGGTTGTTAAACATTTGTTCTCTACTAGTATACTAGGACATGACTCCATGATCTATGTGGAAATTACATGTTTTTTCTACTATATAATACACATATTATAAATATATTTTCAATTGATATGAATATAAGTTTTTCCATGTATTCACATTATTTTGTTATCGTGAGTTAATTATTTTTTGCATTATACTAGTTTTCCTCTTCTTCAAATTTGTGCAATTAATTATACCCTCATGTTTATCATTTTCTTGGCACAATTCTAATTGACAAATTACTATTTTTATTTCTAATAATTTTTAGTGTATTCTCAATGAATATAAAACTAAAGTGTTATATCTATTTGACATATTTGAATGAAAATGAAAAAAATATCATAAGTAATTGTAATAATTTACATAAAAACAAGAAAATTATTGTAATAAAATAATTTCCTAGAAATCAAAAGAACCGAATACACTCTCCTACCAAGATATACATTTTCTTAGATGAACCTTATATTTTTTAATCAATTGACTATACATAGTAACTTCTAGATAATCTATATGTTTGGTTTCTCATACTTCAAGCATGTTTCAAACATTGATATAATAACAAGTGAAGAAGTTTAATAAATAAAATTAACGCCTAATACTCATTAATAATTTTCACTACAAAACTTATTTGAAAAAGATATATCTATGTCTACCCAATTTAGATGAGATACTTATAATCAAATTTATAGAGAGACAATGATTTGAGCTTATCTTACTTGATAATGGGTTTTTAAATACTAAAATCTTGGAATATTTTAGTCAACCTTTTTTTCATTGCTAAAAGAAGTATAATTTCTTTTTTAAACCCAAACTAGACAAGCATTATTTGTATTTTAAGGAATATAAAAGGGGTATGGAAGACACATTAGATGAAATTGTCATTCAAATTTAGTTGACCAAAACGAAGGTTAGTCCCTATGACAAATAGGAAGTGTATGTCTTACAAATGAACTTTACATATAAAAGCAATGGCTATTAGTCTGATTCTATTTATTCTAAAAAGAGTTTAACCTAATTCACAATGCATTCATTCCTAATCTCTAAATCTGTCCAAAAAAATCTGAAAAATAAAATATCAGCCTTTTATATCCTACTATGTGGGGAAATTCTTTTTATTTTCACAATAACCTTAACACTAATGGAAGAACATAATAAATTCCAGTAAGTAAAACTATTGAATTTTCAACCATATATACTTGCTACATTTTATTGATGGTAAAAAACCTACAATCTAAAATCCATTTTCAATGCCTACTATTATATTAAATAATTAAAAATTCTTTCACAACTTATGTCTCACATTTTCAAACATATCCTTTCTACTATAATGATAGATAAGTGTACTTAGATATTTTCAGCCATAAAAAATATTAAAAATACATATATGATAATTACAACATGCCCTAACTATAGTCTATGCTCATCAGTCTATCAATACTACACAAGATATTCAAATCCAAAATAGCCTCAATAAATATTATAAAATCATTTTTAGTGTACACTAATAACTTAAATAATAAAAAATTACATAATTATTAATTACCAAAATACTAGAGCTTGATATATTGATCCCTACATTATATACATGATTGACAATTGACATTAGAGGTTGAGGGGGAAATATGATCATATTTTTGTACTATTTACTAGTGCATTTATCAAGAACATCACAAGACATGGTGGTTAATGGTCTGGATGCATTGATCAATTAGTTACTATTATGCCCCTAACCTATTGCATGTATCAAGATAAGAATAACCAACACATGTGTTACTTATACCTATTTGATGTTATATCACATTTACTTATACTTTAATTAGGTTATTAGGTCATCCTATGGAGTACCCATGTCCTAGATAGACTATATATAGGAGGTACTGAGTAGTTTTTTGTCATCATATAATAGTATTCATTGCTTATTATGATTATATTTGAGGTTTTCCCCTTGAAGTGGCTTATATTTTATTCATATTTTCTTCCATATTTCTACGTCATTATGATGTATTGATGTTATTTTAATTATATCGTGAAGTAATATCCTTACAAGTGGTAGTAGAGTTTCACTTTAGGCCATAATTAGGATAAAAAACCTAGATCTTATAATTTGTCTACATCTAAAAAGAAGTTGCTAATGTATCTAGAAGTTTCTTACTGGATATGAGAAATCAGTAAAGTAATATTCCATTCAAATTTCAGCACAATTGTATTTATTTTGCAAATGTTATCTCCATTTTAGGGTTTTTCATATATTCACTCTATAGTGCACAATTCAAGGAATGTTTTATATTTATTTACAATTTTTAAAATACTATAAGAATATTTATGGGGTATGTTCTTTGTAGTTTATTATTTGATTTTGACATAAGTACAAAATTACTTTGTCAAAGTTAGGTCAAAAATGTCAATCATGGTCAACATTGTCAATCCCTTTTATTGTAGGACCGTAAACTAGGGGCTGAGGAAATGGTATCTAAGACCCAAGTAAAACTACTTAAAATGAAGATATGGATTCAAAAGGGGATTTAATAAATATTTTATACCATGGTTCTTTTGGATAGATCAAAAATTTTGCCAACTTTAGTACAATGTGTAAGACATTCAAAGTGAGATACAAGGTATATAATATGATATAAAATATGTAAAATCTAGTTTGGGAATTATCATGATGGATTTACAAAATTATTACTCAAATCAGTGAGCTATAACTATTACAAAACCCCACCAAGTTGGATCTCCCAACTAGCCTAATCCAAATCCAAGTACGTTTCCACAACATAACATGTTTCTAAAGGTAGATATGCATAAATTTAATGGAAAGGATCCACTCAATTGGATTAGCCAAATGGAGATTTTTTTTCATCTACATTATATCCCATGTAGACATAAGGTTACCAAGGTATCCTTGTATCTAGAACTTGAACCATTCATTTTGTATCAATGGTTATGCTATCAAAAGAAAAAAATGACTCTCAATGTCATGTGGTGAATTTTTAAAGAGGAACTAAAACTAAACTTTAGTAGTAGTGTGATAGAGGATTACTTCAACCAACTATGAAAATTGTGATAGAGTAGTTTAGTCAAGGATTATATTCATAATTTTTAGAACCTATCTTTATATGTGGATATAATTTTTGGTGAGAAATTAAATGACCTATTTTTGGGAGGCCTCAAGGGCCACATTGAACATGAGGTATGCATGTTTAATACACTTAAGGTTTATGATTCTATTATCATAACATGTATGGTTGGGGAAAAATTCATAGCCAACACAAATCAACCATTCACTCACTTTAGAGATAGTATCATAATGACACTATCATTTCCTCCACCTATTAGATTTCCCCCTCAAAAAAATTTAAGATAAGAATGAAAAAGGATTATGTTTCAAATGTGACAACAAGTGGATTAATGTACATAGATGTGCATAGAATAATTTATTCTATATTGAGTTGTACAATGAATATGATGAAGAGATAGACAAGGCACCTGAAGATTCTAAAGATCAAATCTCATGCCATGAAATTTTGGGTATTAAGACTTCTCAAACACATAGAGTATTAGGTTTCCTAAAGAAATATAAGGTGATAGTGTTGATTAACTCAGGGAGCACACATAATTTCATCAACCATAAATTGGGAACTTGATTGAATTGCTTCATTTACCTAGCAATAGAATTTTAGGTCATGATTACAGATAGTGACACAATCAATTATTTAGGAAAATTCCATAATGCTAATATTTCTATGGGAGAGTATAATCTACATTATCCTATGTTTTTCATTCCCATGGATGGTGCATACATTGCTTTGGGAGTCCAATAGATCACAACATTTGGTACAATTGAGATGATCTTATGATAAGTATTCCTATGTTTTCATTCTGAATGTAGAAAAATTAAACTACAAGGATTATGATCAAAATCTACATAGTTATTTATTTTACATTAGATGATAAGGATTCTAAAAATGGGGTAAAAGGATTCATAGCATGATTATGTTCCATATAAGTTTAACCCATAAAGGCATCTCTACATCCTGATCTATAGATGATTTTTTATGACCACCTATCTATTTTTGAGGCCATGCTAAAAGGACTAACATCAAAAACCTAACATGACCATTCCATTCAACCACTTCCAGGGAATCAACTACAAAATGTTAGACCATATATATCCATATGTGTAAAAGAGTGAAATAAAAAACATGGTCCATGATATTCTCAGGGTAGGGATCATGATTCATAGCCAAAGTGCATATTTAATGCCAGTGTTCATGATACATAAGAAGGATGACAATGGAGTATATGACCATATGATAGGGAAAGAAATAAGTAAACCATCAAGGATAAGTTTTATATTCTAGTAATTGATGATTTAATTGATGAGTTGCATAGTGTTGTTTATTTCACATAATTAGATCTTCATTTAGGTTACCATCAAATTGGAGTCAGGGATGAATATGTTTAGAATACTAATTTTAGAACTCATGAAAGCCATTATGATTTTTTGGTATTGCCCTTTACTCTTAAAAATGCACCATCTAGTTTTTAGAGCTTGATGAACACTATTTTAAGGCCCTTTTTAAGGAATTTTTCATTGGTTTTCGTTGATGACATATTGATTTAAATTAAGACATGACAAGAATAATTGAAACATGCAAAATAAGTGTTGATATTTTAGGAACAAAATCAACTTTATGTGAAGCCTTCCAAATATGCTTTTGGAGTACCGGGGGTAGGGAACTTGGATAACATTGTATCCCATGAAGGTGTCAATGTTTATCCTCATAACATCAAAGATATGTTGGATTGGCCAATGCTCAAAACTCTCAAAAACCTCAAAGAGCTCCTAGGAATAACAAATTACTACCTAATATTTATGAAAGGTTATGGCAACATAGCATCTCTACTCATTGCATTACTAAAGAAAGATTCCTTTCACTAGAATGATGTAGCCACAAAAGCATTTGAGAAACTAAAATTATCTATGTGCACCACCCCAATTTTGGATACTCTAGAATTCTCAATGATGTTCATTATTGAATGTGATGTTTATCAATCAAGGTTGGGAGCAATACTAATGCCATAAAGAAGTCCCCTTCCATTTGAGAGTCATCAATTAAAAGGTAAAAATATCCAAAAACCTGCCTATGAGAAATAAATCATGGTTATTCGTCATGCAATAAAATACTAGAGGTCCTATTTGATTGGTAGACATTATAAGGTGAATAAAAACATGATTATGGAACAATAGTAATGCAATAAAGAAGACCCTTTGCATTTGAAAGTCATAAATTCAATGGTAACAATATCCAAAAACCTATCTATGAGAAATAAATGATGGCAATTCTTCATGCCATAAAATATTAGAGGCCCTATTTGATGGGTAGACATTATAAGGTGAAAAAAAACATGATTGAAGAAGAGATTATCATATGAGGAACAACAAAAGTGGGTAATAAAAATGTTGGGTCATAATTTCAAAATCATATACAAGAAGGATAAACATAATGTAGTAGCAGATGCACTATCTGGATGGGATACATCCACAAAATCATTACTTTGTGTAATGTCCATGTTGTAAGTAGATTGGGTAAATGAAGCTAGATTAGAGTGGGGCTAAGATAAGGATACATAGGTTTTGATTCAAAATATCCATCAAGGTTATATATCCTATATCAAATTTGAATGGAAAGGTAAATCCATATGGCATAAGGATAGGTTATACTTGTGAAAATATTTAGAGCTAAAGCATAAGATTCTTGTAAATTTGCATGCATCTCCAATTGGGTACACTATGGGTTCTTGAAAAGTTATCATATAATTAATTGAGAAGTTATATGGTATGTATTGAAGTGATATGTATAAAATTTTTAGGTATAATTCCTGATATAACAATATAACAAAGGTCAGATAGTTAAGAACCCAGGTATGTTACAACTTTTAACAATTCCTAGTCAAAGGTACGAGGAGGTTTCCATGGATTTCATCGTAGTATTGCCTTGTTCTGAACGTAACAATGGTATCTTGGTAATTACAGATAAGCTTACAAATTATGCTATTTTGTATTCCCTCTCACACTCATTTATATTAAGCACAATAGAGTCTATTTTTTGGAGGCAATTCTAATAATACTTGGAACCCAAACAATAATTATAAGTGATCATGATCCTATTTTTGCTAATAATTTTTTAACTAAACCATTTCCCTGTTTGGGTAGTTAGCTAGCTTATAGATCATCTTAACACTCCCAATATAATGGATAAACATAATTTATCAACAATTGTTTAGAGGTGTATCTTTATTTTTTTGTATCAGATAAGCAAAAGAACTGGGTTAAATGGCTACCATTTATAATATGGTAGTATAACACATCTTTCCATACCTCTTCTAAAATTTCCCCATTTATTGCACTATATGGTTACTATCCACCTTCCATCACTTCTTCTTTAAGGGTGTAAACCAAGCTTTGATATGTGGAGGATCATGTTTAGCATCAACAAGAGGTTTTGGCTGGTTTGAGAGAGAATTTAGAATTGGCATAAAATATGATGAAATATCATGAAAATCAACACTATTATAAGGGAAATTTTGATGTGGGTGACTAGGTCTTTGTATGTTTACAACCTTACAAGAAGATGTCCTTGACGCAATAGAAAAGGGACATTAAACTTGCTCCTAAGTATTATGGCCCTTATCAGGTTCTATAAAAAAAATTAAGTGTGTCTAAGAATCTAGAGTTTCCTTATTCATCTTGCATGCACCTAGTATTTCATGTTTCCTACTTGAAGAAGGTCATTGGATAGAAACTTTTATCCTAGATAGTGCTGCTAGAACTAGATGGAGAAGGATGAGTCGTTTTGGAACCAAAAAAGATCCTACAAAAACATATTAAGAGGTTGAGAAGTATAGATACTAAAGAATATTTGATCATGTGGAAGACCTTGAGTAGTGAGGATGCAACATGGGAAGATGATTTTTTTTTGCAATAACATGTAGAGTTAATCATTGTGGAGGACAACATTGGTTCTAAGGGCAATGACATGTTATGCCCTAAACTATCACATGTATTAGGATATGAATATCTGAATTGTGTCTTATTTATCGCTCTTTCATGTTATATCGCATTTCTTTGTGCTTTCATTAGGTTACTAAGATGGCCTATGGAGTAACCATGGGTTAGGTAGACTATATGTAGGAGGTAATGGGTAGTTACCTATAATCATATCAGAGTATTCATTTCTTATTTCAAGCATTTGGGAGGTTTCTCCCTTGAACTAGATTACCTATTATTCATATTTTTTCTATATTTCCATATCGTTATGATATCTTATTGTTGTTATTCTTATTTGGTAAAGTAATATCATTATAGTTACTAGGTGGAGGATGTGTAACAGTGATTGATCAATAATTCAAAGAAAGACTTGCGTATCTTTTTAAATGCTGTAAACTATATTTGTTGATAATATATTATTTGTATTCGACTTTTGGCTTGTGTTAATATATATTTTCATTATTATATTCTTAATCCTTTCATAATTTTTTTCATAAGTATGCAAGATGATCATTTTGTTCATGCAAAATCCTTCTATTTTCATTAGAATTTGGTTTTGGTTATGATCAAGCCAAGGTAATATACATCATATGAATAACAAAAATTATTATTCATGCATTACTTATTATTTATAGTAGAATGTTTTTGACAATTGGGAAATATTAGTTTCTTGTAAACAAAGTTTTCTAAATGTCTTATAACTCTTCTTATGTTTTATATAAGAATATGTTTTGAGTTTGAAATGTTTAGGAATTTTAATATGTCACCATATATAAACTAGAGATTAAGAATGGAAAAATGGTCATGTGAGTTAAGCTTGAATCATTGTCTCTATATGAATACAAAAAGAATAGTTGACTGTTTCCATTTGCTGGCTAATAATAATATGATTCTTTAATCAATATGTTTTGGCTTCTCATTTTTAAAAATGTGTAGGATCGTAATTATCTATTTCAAAATCCATTAATCTTTTTATATTAGATTGTAATGTGTATATAAGGATTCATAAGCATTTTAAGTATGTTATTAACCCAAACTAATGTTAGCGTTAATGTTATATTGAAAAAATAATAACCATAAAACAAATATATTAGATAGAGAAGGTTATTATTTTTTCAATATAACATTAATGTTATGTAGCGATGTGTTGGCTACATGATGACTAGGTACCAAATACTAAAGGAGAATACTCAATAAATTAAAACAGTAATGAAGGTACCTTTAATCATAGTAGAAACTTTGTTCTGCATATTTCTATTAATTATACTACATATCATTAAACTTTTTATTCGTAGATTTTAATGTTTTTAAGGATACATAGATTTAATTTATGTATTTTTAACCCAAACTAATATATTATAATTTTATGAAAATTTTTAATCAAAAAATAAAATAATAATGAAGGGAAAAAATTTAATAACTTATTTCATAAATAAATAGTCCTTGTTACTTAGTGCATACAGTATTTGTTAATAAATATTGTTGATATAGCTGACAAGTTTTTCCAAAAATTATGTATTGGTTTATATAGTTTTATTAAATTTTAATATAATATTTAATATTGACCATATAATAACATAGATGTGCTACAATATTTTAATATTTTTTTTGATGTAATCTATATTTTATTTGATATTATTTCATTATCTTCATCAATCTAGAACAAACTAATGGTTATATATATATATATATATATATATATATATATATATATAAATGAAATATAACTTATTGTAAATTATTATTTTTATTTCTTTTTCTTTGGAACAATTAACAAGACAATTCTTTCATTTTATATTCATTTAAATTACAACTCCTCCAAGAAATAACTATTTTATATAAAATGTCTAATTTTAATATATCATATATTTATTTTATTAATTAAAATATTATTTAATGTGAATGTTTTACGTACCTTAGTTGTCAATAAAAACTCCACCAGATAATATGGATGAGTGAGGTTTTAAAGATTTATATAGTATTTGACTTCTGATTTTTGTGAGTTCAAACATAATTAAAAGGTCTCAGTTTGATAAAATTAATTAGATTTTATCAGTGATCTCTAACCAAAATAAATAAATATCACCTCCTCGCATGTGATATGCCAATGGACACAACAGAAAGAGTGTAAAGGAGAAAACATAACTGAGTAAGAGAATGTTGCGAGTAAATGGAAATCTAAGCCAAGGCCACTTAAGATAGGCTTACGAGAAAAACAAAAAGGTACAAGATGTGCAAGAACAACCAATAGACAATACCTTGGGCAAGGTCAGCAGTGAAAGAGAGATTAAATATCATTTCATGGATCCCACTGATAAAGGATCAAACAGAACGGTGCAAGGTCAATGAAAATCATAGCTGAAGCTAGAGCACACAATTTTAGTCTAAGGAATCTACCAGTCAAATTTGCAGGAGGAAGGACCAGAAGGTGGAGGTGATGTATTAAGATCCATGTGGGTACATATATAATTAACATGAAAAAGAATGACACACTTCAACATGGATATCATGCACCTTCGATCCAACACGACCACCATTGTAGATTTCCATGATACATATGTTAGGAAAAGTGCCTATTGAATTGGGGCGAGCTTAAGCAACATGCATAAATTATTATCTGTACTGTCCGAGCAGAAAACAACAAAAATGTTCAGGTAGTTCTGACTAAAAATTCAATAAATAGAATAATGGACCAATACATTTCAAAAATGCGTAGCAAATCGAATTGATTAGGTTAAATGGATCGGGGTGACACATCACGAGGTCGAATCTGGTCGATATCACATATAGGTTTCAACATTTTTTGTCGACAAGAGTCGACCATGGGTAGCCGACCAATACATTATGTTAGCCGGTTACAGTTATTTATCTGTATCAGCTGGCAGCGTATAATTAGTTGGAAGTCAAAAGTGTTGTCTGTACGTCCATTTGAAAAACTATGCTACAAATTATCCCAAAATAACACTGTGAAGGATAAAATTTGAATGCCAATGAACGAAAATCATTTAAAACTTCGCTAAGTTTTTCCAGAATGTAAATGGCAATAAAGTGATTTATGATCAACTCCAGCTTACTTACTCTGTGACCAAGTTATCCTATTTAGTACAACAATTAGAGGCTAGAAGAGATTAAGGAATAGGTTTGGGGAACAAGAGGAGACAATTTATCAATACTCTTGATGCTAGAAGAGTATAAGAAGATATTGATGATGGTGGAAACTCAAGAAGAGAATATTGATGTACAACTCCTAGACTGGAATGCACAATATGAGGATATGTGTAAAGAGAGTCATAAGCACTTGGAACATTTTCATTCCACACCATCCATTAATTGAAATAGTTTATATAATACATAGATGGATGCAGTGTTGGCCCCCTCACTCCAACAAGACAACAATGTATCAGACTTGGTGAGGTTTTGGGAGTTTGAGATGCTACCTCACCTGTAGGTGCTATTGAAAGGTGAATAGGAAATATAAAAATCTATCATCCTAACCTATTATTCTCTTCAATTTTTTCTGATCAGCCTTTAATATCATTTACAAGTGTGATAGTTAATGGCATGCAATCATTTTATGGAAATGAGTAAACTAATATTCTAAATGTTTTGTTAATAAAAAATAAAAATGAAGAATTATAGGACATCATATGTTCGAAAAAGAAAAAGAAAATTAAGAAAATGGGAAAGGGAGGTCCCTCCATATTAAAAAAATGTTAATATAAAAATTTGCTTTACGTTAGAGACAAATACTTATAAAATTCATTTATTCAAAATTGATACACTTTTATGTCGTCAAAAGACTTTATTATTGATACATATTTTCAAAGTAAACAATCCTATAGCTGAAGAGGTGTGGTAATAGACAAATTGAAATTGGCTCTATTTGGGTTTTTTTTATCATCAACTTGCCTTCCATTGTGTGTTGTGTGTCAAATTTACATCTAACTTCTATGTGACATTATATGGATCACGTGCATTAATTTCACTAGGTGTTGTGTCATGTGGGTGGGATAGCCCTAAATAATGGCTTCCCTACTCTTGACTACAAGTGCTGTTACAAGAGATATACAAATGGCACCCAAAAGAGCTCAAAAGTTTGTCTTGAAGGTCTATGAGGAATTACTCCCTTTGACCTTCCCTCTCGTCCAGAGCTGTCTTGTTGGTGATGTTATTGAAAATGTATGTAAATGGTATGAAAATTTCTCACTTATTTCTTACATTATCAATTGTATTTCTTATTTGAAGACCACTAGGAGCTTTTGGGCATCCATGTGGTTAGTGTCAGAAAACTCACCAAAAGGTTTCTATTGTTTACTTTTAAAGAGTCATATGAATTGTAAACCCTATTCACCAAATCAAGCTATTGGTTTCTTTGAAACATGGTCATGATTTTATACAATTGGACCCAAGATTTAAAATCTACAAAGCAAGCCTCTCTTAAATTTTTTATCTGGGTTGACCTTTCCGACCTATTGGTGTAACTTTGGTCCCTTATGGAGCATTTTCTTGCATCCATTAGGCGTATTAGTTTCCTTGAGCAACTAAAGTGGTTACATTCCTACCCTAAGAAATAAATTTACATAGAGGTGGACCTGTGCATAAGGTTGAAGGAGTTCAATAATATCTAGGTAGGTGATTCCCATTGATCACAAAATATTATGTACTTAAAACTACCTAAAACCTATTTTCATTGCCAGGTGTCTGACCATTGTATCAAATAGTCTCCTTAAGGGACATTGGAATAATTATTCAACCCCTCCGCAACTTGAGAAACCCAAGGTGGTAGAGAATGTTGATGACTAGGACATGGTAAAATCTAAGAATCATAACCAAATCCAAATCCATATTCTATAACAAATTCTTATGTAGTAAATAAGCCTTTTCAGGAGATACCCACCTCACTTCTTGTTGGTTTCAGGCCCTAGGCCTAGCAAAGCTTTATAATAAGTCCCATGATTCTATGGTCCCTACTATTAGGATATCCTCAACTAGTGGCTCATTATCCTAATGATTACATAGCCCATCCTATGATGATCGAGACTCTCGCTAAGATGAGCATTTGAATAAACACCTCTCCATTATGTTGGGAGGAATTTGTCACCTAGACCAATGAAATAGTTTTGTAGTTTTAATGTATTTTGAGGATAGGTAGATGGATCTCTACATTGGTAATATTTTTCAATGAACTTGTTATCCTAGAATGTTTGAGGTCTTAGAGATTATTCTAAAAAATACTCTATACGTGTTGTGTATCAATGGATAGGTTCTTTGGATTTTCTTTGTTTGAAAAAAATTAAATTTTCAAGATTTATTCTAGAGATTTTTTGTGTTGTGTTTGGCATGACATAACAAATTTTACCTCCCTAAGTGAATATGTATGTGGTAGTGCCAATATATTAGAGTATTCCCACTTTTTTTTTGTAATAGGGTAGGACCCATCAAACTAGGCTATTTGGATACTCTTGGTTATTAGTGGATATTGGTTAGGACTTCTTAAAATTTGTGGCCCTATTAATGGCCCTAAAAAATTCTGACTTTGGCAATCTTTATATGGTAACGTCCCCAGTGTCACACGGTTAGTGTCCATGGATTTTAATATGATTGAGCATTCCAAGGATAAAGTTTGTACCTTGACTATGATGCAGATCTTTTGAGAACATGAAGTGTAGTATTATTTCAAGAATAAATGGGATCTTTTCGACCCTCTCCTCTGATGACACTCATTTAATAGAACATCTTACTCTTTGTGGTCTAACTACCATATTGGTTATCACCTTGTACTCAAAAGTCTCAACTATTATATGTTTTTAGAAAAATTACTTTATCTTTTTTAGACTTTAATGGGAAACATATTACCATCCAATCATACTTGGTTCTCTTTTATCATTCTCATATCTCCTATAGAGTGGAATGGGTCATAAGTCTGTACAATGTATAAAATAATCATTTCATGCTCAATACTTCTCTCTTAGTCCATGCTAGCACCATCTACCTAATTTCCCATGTTTATAACTTGGTCCCCTGACCTCGTTATGCTTATAGCTATATTGAGTGGTGGAACAAGGTCATTTTATGCACTACCACCTTCTCTACCACTACAAGAAGTAGGTTATGTGTGTTATTAAGCATTGTGAAGAGGATTAATCCTTTGTATACTCATCTACAAAAACTTGTTACCTCAAACAAACACCGCATTAGGGTAGAAGATAGCTATGATGCTAGAGGGGTACAATTGTGTGTTTGACTACATTGTCTCAAAGTTTAAGATAAACCTTCCAAAGACTTATTCAAGTGCCTCCAGGAAAAGTAGGGTTGTGATCAAATCAAGTCCCTCTATTCATCTAAAAAAAATGCCACCTCATTCCTAGGTATCTCTTTGGACTGCATGAATTACTACCAATTTTCCAAGCCCAAAAGGTCATGGAAGTAAGATTTTGATCATTCATGGAATTCCTCAATGTACCTCCATGCCAAGTTAAATCCTTTGACCAGTAGCTATGTGACTCTCCTTTGCCCCTTTAGGAACTCATATAGGCTATCTAATTTGTGAGTAATGATAAAGCACATGGCCTTGATGGTTTCTCATGTGAATTCTACAAATTTACATGGGATTTTTTTGGGATGGACTTACTCCAAGCCTATAAATAAGACCTTGCCAAGCCATTATGTGTGTGTTTTAATTAATCAAGATAATATTAAGTTTATACACAAAATAGCTAATCCAAAGCTCATTAAAAGTTGGTAGCCCATCACATTGATGAATGTCTGCTGAAAAATTCTCACCAACTATCTATCCAATCAACTCTATTTTATATTTATTACTATTATTACACATAAAAAGCCTAGTTTCATTAGATGAAGATATATTATTGATAATATTATTTCCATTTATGAAGGCATGAAATGACCTAAATTTTTTCATTAGTAAAGCATTTCTCTCAGTTTTGAATTAGATAAATCCTATGACAAAATAGATGGCCATTTATCCTAGCCAAAATATGGGTGTTAAAGTAAATAATTAGAGTTAAGAGTAGCTTGGAATTAACCTATATAACTTAGGTATTAACCAAGGATGTATTCAACATGTTAGGTTTGAATATTTATAATAGTGCACAAGGTAGGTATGGATTTGAGCACATGGTAGGACTATTCATTAGGAAACTAGATGGTTTCACATTGAAAATGAACTCTTCTCACCTACCCTCAACTAATATAAATATGAGGGTAAGGTTTACCATAAGAAAGAGGGAAGCTAGGGAATTCAATATTATAATAACTACTTGAGGGAAATAGATAGAATCTATTTTTTGAATATTATTTAAGTTATTTTGTTTTACATCTCATTTGTTTGTAGCTTCATGTGATATTTTTTGTTTAAAACTCTTTCGTTCTTGGATTATTGGAATTTTTTTACTATTCCTAATAGATAACACAAGGGTATCACCCAATACAAGAGATCTATTGATAATAAGGGTGTGTTAATATGACCATGAACCACATTTGAAACATATTTTGGATATGACTCAAACATGACTGTAATCTAAATTTGCTTTAAAAATTTGACAAATTTCTATTATTCAAAGATATTTTGAAATGGCCAAGCCATTGTAAGTAAAAATAAATCACACACACCACTTTTTGTAGGGAATATGTTGAATTTTTATTCATTCTAATGTTTTCATCATATTCATTTTAATTTGCATATTAAAAAAAATTCCAGGTATATGGAAGGTAAAATAACATGAAATCATCAATGGAGTTTATTCCACCCATGTTTTTCTATGAAAGATCAAATAGAAAAATTTTATACAACGAAGCATGTTTGGATGAAACCTGTAACATTTATATTGGGTTGTCAAAATTAAAAAAAAATATGCCCATGAGGCGAGTACACATTGAAATGGACATTGCTAACCATTTTTATTAAATATAAATCTATGACATATCAATTAAATTATCAAAAAGAATCTAAAATATGTGAGCACATTGTAAAAATAAATAATCATTTCTAAATTTAGTCTCAAATTTAGAAAAGATTTTTTTTATGAGTATGTAATAAAAACACATAGAGTTCAATGCATATATGAATAATTCAAATTAAGAAAGGACACAATCTCGCTTGGTACTATTGTTTGAGTAGTTGACTTTGTAGATAATTGTATATCACAACCACCAATGGAAGTTTAATCACAATACTATAATTCATTATAAGTTTCTATTTTTATGCATATAATATTTATGCATGTACCTGATAGCACATGACATGATTAAAAAAAATGGAATACCACTTCTATGTTGGTAATGAATGAACACATTCTATAAATTATGTTCAAGGTTATTTTTAGATGTTCTATGGTAAGTTCGATGAAATTAATGCTGACTAATTTGAACACAAGTCAAATTAGGTGAACCCCCTATATAGTTGGAACTTGTTATAGGGTTTCTTAGGTTTAAAATGTGTACCATGGTCTTAATAAGGTCAAACACTATGTTTTCAACCTTGTCACATTTGTAAGTTTGTCCCAAGTCATTCTAAGGTTGAGTTCTAATCCACTTAATGACCTTGTATGGTTTCCATAAAGGGACAAGTGTTTAAAATAATATCCAACATCCCATATGTTAGATTCACATCTAAGATGTTAGTTTTGAACTGACAATTGTAGGTTTAATGTGGAAAAGAGAAGATCAAGTAGTTTCATATGATTTTAGGTAGTTATACGACCTATATAGTAGTTTTGGCACATGGGTAGACTTTAAAAGTGTCTTTTTAGTTCCATTAAATTCAATTGCACACTTAGCTAGATTTGATAGGCTTAAAAATGGAAAAAAAAGACCTATTTTTTCCATCACTCTCCTAAACAAGTCAAAAAGGTCAACCGGTCTTCCTTTGGTATGGATAGATGGAGTTGAGTTAGAGTAAATGCCTTTGGTAGGTGTTATTATTATTTGTGTACTTCCAATTCATGGAAATAATGATAAACATGGTTTTGTGTGCTTCATTAACCATTGTTAATGAGGTTGGCTTCTCAAAATTGCCTATACATTACCAACACCTCATTTTTTCTTCTTTGTTTGCATAGTTATGTGAAAATCAAGTTGTGTATGTCATCTTGATGAGTATGAGAATCTTTATTAAAATATTTTAGTCTATTTTACACCTATGAGGGGGAATAAGTTGGTAGGATCACTCTCATTTTATGATTTGAAGACACCATGGAGTTTTATAAACAATGTTTCATTAGTATAAAAGTTTATCCCTCCTATAGTGATTTAAGATCAAGGGTGACATGTTTTTTACAATCCCTCTTAGCATGGTAATAAGTTATTATTTAAATTTTTAGTCTTAAGACTAGCCATGGTTAGAAATACAAGGTCTAAAAAACACACACAGTTAGACTTCTTTGTGACTATCGCCTATAGTCAATTAAAACTATGTCTATAATCAGTCATGTTGATGACACATGAAGGTTTCAAGGTCTTTAGAAGTATCCCAAAATGTAAATAAAAAGAATGAGCTACTGAAAGACATAAAGGTTGGTTATGAGAAATGAGCTACCCCACATAGTCCCATATGTAGTAGCACTTACGAGGAGTATCCATCAATGATATGACTTAAATCCCTAAAAGTATTATTAGTGTTGAATGGTAGGTATTTGAGCTCATTTGATACCTTTAATCAAGTCTAAGAACATAGAAAGCGTCATGGTGACAATGGTGAGGTCATTATATATAGGTAGACTTGAATCCATGTTCATAGGTTTGGAAAGTTTATTAGAGGATATTGTTACCTTAATCTATCTAAGAAACATTTTTACCCATTTTAGTTACATATTATGATGAGGAATTACATGTTTGTGTTAGTCTAAACATCTTCTTTCTTATAGCCAAAACATAGAAATAACATCTTGACCCACGAAGGGGTTATTAAGTCAAAATAGGATGATAGTTTGATGGATTCAATTTAAATAAAGTTTCCATTGTGGATATTTATTCAATATAGTGTTAAAAAGACCAAATGTGAACATTTAAGTGTAATAGTGGCACATGATGCATTGATGATGAGAGAATGACACTTAGTTCCAAGGCATGAGATGAATATGCACAAGTGAAGGATGTCCTAATGAAATATAAAAGTCATGTGTAGATGAGAAGATAAAAAATATTTTAAACTTTTATCTAACGTATCTCTACAAGTAACATAGTCTAACTAAGTAGACAAACTAACTCATGCTAGTAGAAAGAGGTAGTTTGAATGATAAATATAACCCTAGGGAAAATTTTGAGTTCAAACAACTATGGAATGGTATTAATGACCTAAACAAGATCCTAGGGCATGAAAATAATGTTTTAATATGCCTATAGGAATCTCATTTTGTTAAGATGAAGACATTTATAGTCTGACTATAGTCTATGGACTAACATAGTCAAATGGAGAGTATAGGTTTTGAAGGAAAGCATATGAGTATGATAGATTTACATTTTGAGACTAATCTCATAATGGAAATATAAAATTAATTATAATCTTAGATTAATGAACTATATCAAAGGTCATTTTTCCAACTCTACACTCAACCTGAGGGTATAGTCCCTACAGATAATTACTAAGCTTGAGAAGCTAGTTTTAGTGTTTGGAGCGTTAGAGACATTGAAAAGGTGATAAGACATTGAAATTGTATGTATAAGTTCCTCATGAACTAGTATATCCTCCCATAGCCTCAATTTGGCAAGACAAACATGGGATATGCCTTATGTTTTATCCTAGATAGAGGGCATTCCCAATCAAAACTAGCCTACAGGGTTAGCATATGAGTGTGTTGTAAGAATAACATGATGAGTCTTAAAGTACTATGGAGTGATGTTAAAGGTTTTTATAAAGACAAATGAGTGATAATAATCATATCTAGATGTTGGGAAAATTCATAAGTGGCTATGTACATAGATACATAGTGCATGCATGCTAGGCTTGGAAATAGGTCTAAGCCCTAATGATTCTCAACTTTAATTCTAAGCCAATATGAACCTTCCAATCCAATTTAGAGACTTAAAAGGGAGGTATAATGTCAATCATGACCATTGAGTTGTAGAGGAACAACATAATGTTAAGCACAGGATATACTGAGAAGGGGGTGAATCAGTATATCATATATCTTATAAAACATTCCCTTAATCAAATTCCACTTAACCAAACATTCAAGATATCCAATAAAACTTAAATAGTAAACACACCACAAGATAGAGAAAGACACCAGATATAATGTGGAAACACAATGTGGGAAAAACCACAGAGAATAATCTCAAGTATATGAATCAACACCAACTCAAACAATATTCGCAAGCACCAACATGGAGGAGCACCAACCCCTTTGTTGAGTACCAACACAAAAACTATTCATGAGCACCAACCCATAAGAGCACCAACCCCTTTTCTAAGCACCAACACAGTAACAATTCATGAGCACTAACCCGCAGGAGCACTAACCCCTTTGTTGAGCACCAACACATCAAAAATTCATGAGCACCAACCCACAAGAACACCAACCCCTTTGTGTATACCACACAACTATCTCTCAATGTTTCTATCTCAACAAATGATAGTTCATTACAACATCTCTTTCCTCTCTCTCACCTTTTCTCTTCTAAGCTAGATATAACAAATACTAATCATATTTATCTCTCACAAAATGCTCTTTTAAGGTAGATATTACTATATCAAATCAAAATTTATCTCACCTTTTACAAATGGCTTCTCAAGCCATTTGTAGCTTTGAAATGACCTTCGGCCTTCCCCCTTTGTGACCCTTCAATCCTCATGTAAAATGGCACCAAACTTACATGACCCTTCATATCCTTGACTTTGAAAAGTCATGTGGTGACCCTTCATGAGAAAAATTATCCTTCCCTCTTTTGTATTTACCTTGGTGACTTTTATATTCCTCAAAGTGTCCCTTCATGGGAAATTGCACCCTTACTCTTTTGTCTTCACTTGGTGACTCTTGGAATTCCCCAAGATGACTCTTCATGGGAAAATGCATCCCATTCTTCTTTTGTCTTTACCCCGTGACTCTTTGACTTCTCCATGGACTCTTATTTTGTCTTATATGAAACCAAAAATATATTCATTAATACTAAATAATTATTAACACAGATTAGCCAAGATATATCTATTATAAACATTATTAAATGCAATGGGTCATTTATCACCAATAATGCTAGACCTTTGACATCAATGACAAAATTTACAATAATCACCCCCTTAGTAATTGATGGCAACCTCAATCCTGAAACTACCACATCTCATACTATCATCTGAAAACATACAATAACTCCCCCTTATTATAATAGCCTGTACATATTACCTGTACCTATTTTTACACCTATACCTATACCTATTATTCTCCCCCTTTGACATCAATGGCGAAGGGCCAACCTGGAGCTAACACTTAGCTCCCCCTCAACTAATGTTGAACCTCAATGGTAGGAAGTAAAGGAAATTACTCCCAACTTCTCTTGTAGATACTCAAATGTGTCTTTTGGTAGTGCCTTTGTGAAAATATTTGTAATCTAATCTATAGTACTAATATATTCCATCTTAACCTATTGATTTGCAACCCACGCTCTCAAGAAGTGATATCTAAAGGGAATATGTTTTTTTCTTGAATGCATTACTAAATTTTTTGAAATATTTATAGCACTTATGTTATCACAAAAAATGGAAATAGGTTCATCATACTTTACCTTGATATCTTCCAAAGTTTACTTCATCTAAAGAAATTGAGTACAACACAATACTTCTGCAATATATTCTACTTCAGCTGTAGAAAGTGATACTAAATTTTGCTTCTTTCTTAGCCATGATACTAAGCTATCACCAAGGAAGAAAGCTCCTCTACTTGTACTCTTTCTGTCATCCAAGTACCCTGCCCAATCTGAATCTGTATAAGCAACGAAAGTGAAATCTTTACCTGTGGAATACCATAATCCATAATCCAATGTCCCCTTGATATATCTAAATATTCTTTTCACCAACTATACATGACTATCTCTTGGAGATGACTGATATCTTGTAACCATACCTACTGCATGCATGATGTTTGGCCTCAATGTTGTTAAATATAAAAGACTACCAATCATAGATATATACAAAGATTGATCTATAAAAAGTGAATCTTCATCCTTGCTCATCTTATTTCTTGTACACATAGGTGTGCCAACTAGTACACAATCCTCAAAACCAAATTTCATCAACATTTCCTTGGCATATTTACTTTGAGATATGAAAATTCCTTTATTTGATTGAAATATTTGTAATCCTAAGAAAAATGATAATTTTCCAAGCATAGACATCTCAAATTCTTTTTGCATTCTATCAAAAAATTCTTTTGTCATCTTTTCAATATTTCCTCCAAAAATGATACCATCAACATATACCAAAACAATCAATTGATGCTCACCTCTTGTTTTGATGTAAAGATTACTATCAACAAATCCTCTCTTGAATCCTTGATCTTGCAAGTACTTATCAAGTCTTGCATAGCAAGCTTTGGGAGCTTGTTTTAATCCATACAATACTTTCTCCAATCTGCATACATGGTTACTAATATTCAAGAGAATAAATCCCTCAAGCTACTCAATGTAGACCTCTTCTTCAAGATTCCCATTTAGGAAGGTAGATTTGACATCCATCTGAAATATTTTGAAATTTTTAAAAATTGCATATGCAAGAAACATTATAATAGCTTCTAATCTTGCCACTGGTGTAAAATTTTCTTCAAAATCTATTACCTCAATCTGAGTATATCCTTTACATACTAGTATTTCTTTATTTCAGGTTACTTCTCCATTTTAATTCAACTTATTTCTATAAACCCATTTTGTTCCTATCACATTATGATGTTTTGGTCTAGGCACTAATTCCCAAGTATCATTCTTTTCTATTTGTTGTAATTATTCATCCATAGCCTTAACCCAATGCTTATCATGTCTAGCTTTTGAAAAAGTTCTAGGCTGAATTTTAGATAACAAAGAGAAATTGACTTGATCATATTCACTTACCATCATTATTTTGGTGTGAATTCCTTCTTTTAGGTTCCTGATGATGTCACTTTCATTATGATTTCTCTAAACATATTTGGATGGAGTCTTGGTGCCCTTTTTCTCCTTCTCCTTCTCCTCATCTTCATTTTATTCTTCAAACCCTTCCTCTTCAATGATTTTAGGAATGTGTACTGGATCACTGATTCTTTGTGTTCTATCTTCTTCTATCCTGACACTTGTACTTTCAAAAAATTGCTTGGTTCTTTTTTAATAACATTTATAATCTTTACTTTTGAAAGAATAACCAAGAAATATACCTTCATCTACTCTAGATTCAAACTTACCAAGTTTTTCATCAGTTCTCTTTATGAAGCATTTGCTACCAAAAACTTTGAAATAATCAATTGTTGTTAGTTTGCGTTTCCATAGCTCATAAGGAGTCTTTTCACTATTGACTCTTATTAAATCTATATTTTTAATATGCATTGTTGTACCAACTACCTCTCTCCAATATTTATCTTCTATCTTGGATTCATTTAGCATTGTCCTCACCATCTCCTGAACTATTGTATTTTTCCATTCAACTACTCCATTTTGTTAAGGAGTTCTAGCTAATGAATAATGTTTCTTTGTTCCATGATATTCACAAAACACAATAAATTTATCTAACGTGAATTCTCCTCCTCAATCTGATTTTAGACATTAAATCTTCAAATTAGTTTCATTTTCAACAAATGCCTTGAATTGTCTAAAAGCTTCTAATTTTTTATTTAAAAACATTACCCAAGTCATACATGAAAAATCATCAATAAGAAACATGAAATATTTATCACCTTGAGTGCTTTGAGTCCTCATATGTCCACATAGGTCAGTGTGAACAAGCTCTAGCATCTGAGTGGTTGAGTACTCTTTTGTTTTGAACTGCCTTCTAGTCTGCTTCCCATGCTGACAAGGTCCACAAAGTGTGTTAGATGGCTTTGTAATCTTTGGAAGATTCTTGACTACTTGCTTTTTTTTTATGTTGACAATATTGTCAAAATTTATGTACCCCATTCTCCTGTGCCATGGCCAACTTTCTTCAATTTGACTTAAACAACATTTTTGACCTTTGATGTCTGATAGCATATACAAGTTATTACCTATTCTATGAGCACCTGCAACCAATACATCTGAATCTTTTCTTCTAATTTCACAACCTTTTGCATAAAACTTTGGTGTCTACCCTTGATCACACATATGACTTACACTCAAAAGTTTATGCTTAAGACCTTCTACATATAAAACATTTTCAGTTTTAGTTCTACCATTATCTAAACTTAGTGTACCTTTTCTAGCAATTCTAGTAGTAGTGTTGTCTCAAAATTTCACTGTGCCACCATTAATCTTCCTCAAGGATATGAACTTGCTCTTCCCTCCTTTCATATGCCTCAAATATCTAATATAAATGAACCATGGCTTTTCATCAATTCTTGCATGCAAACATGTCTGGACCAACATAAAATCTTTAGGTTGTTTCTTCTGCCATGTCTGAACCTTTTTCTTGATGAATGGAGCCTTGAAACCCTGGTCCTTTTTGACTGAATCAAACATGATTATACAATACCAAGCTATGCGTCCAAATTTGTTACATTTGTAACAAATTGTGGCCTCTTCATCAAGGCTTGATAGAGGAGTAAAATAGTTATAGCTTCTGTTTGACTCTACATGACTTTCCTTTGCCTCATTTCTAAGACTGTTAGCTATTTTTATACATTCTAATTTCTTATGACCATATCCATTACAATAAAAATAGTAACCATAAAAACAGGACCTATTTGTGTATCCTGACCTAATTGCCTTTTGTAGCTTTGTTCCCTCTAGGCTTCTTTGTTTTAGATGACCTCTGTATTATTCACTTCTTCCCTCTTTATTTCTCATTTTGTAAGAGCTTCAACATAGCTCTTATTCTTTTCAAAGCTAATACATGTCTTATCTAATATTTCATTTTGGCTTTCTAATATCTTATTCAACATATTAGTGTTATTCTCAATTTTTAAATCATTGGCTACTCTATCATTGATTGCTTTATTTGTTTTATCAGGATTTGCTTTTAAAGAAGAAATTTCAATAGCATACCTTTCACATTCTAATCTTACTATTTTCAATTGTGTCATTATATCTCCTTCATTCTTCTTGGCTTCTTCAAAGTGTGCTTGTACATCTTCAATTATCTCCTTTGACTCATTTTCATTTTTATCGATCTGGCACTTCAATCTTCAATTTTTCTTTTCAATAGCATTTAACACTTCTAAGGCAAAAATAAATTCTCCTTCCAGATTCAATTTGGTTTCATCCTCTTCTTCTTCTTGATCAACTATTCTTTTGCTTGTAGAGGCAACTTCAAGTATGGCCATCTTGTGCTTTCCCAATCTACCTTCAATCTGTAAAACTTTTTCAAAAGGAATTTGCTCTAATACCAATTATTAAGCACAGGATATACTAAGAGGGGGTGTGAATCAATATATCATATATCTTATAAAACATTCCCTTCATCAAATTCTACTTAACCAAACATTCAAGATATGTAATAAAATTGAAACAATAAACACACCGCAAGATGGAAAGAGACACCTGATATAACATGGAAACCCAATGTGGGAAAAACCAAAGAGAAAAATCTCAAGTATATTAATGAGAACCAACTCAAACAATATTCTTAAGTAACAACTTGCAAGAGCATCAACCCATAGGAGCACCAACCCCTTTGCTGAGCACCAACACAACAACAATTCGTGAGCACCAAGCCACAGGAGAACCAACCCCTTTGATGAGCATCAACACAACAATATTTCATGAGCACCAACCCACAAGAGCACTAACCCATTTGTGTATACCACAGAACTATGTCTCAATGTTGCTATCTCAACAAATGATAGTTCATTGCTACATCTCTTTCCTCTCTCTCACCTTCGCTCTTCTAAGCTAGATATAATAAATACAAATCATATTCATCTCTCACAAAATGCCCTTCTAAGCTAGATATTACTATCTCAAATCAAACATTATCTCACCCTTTTCAAATTTCTTCTCAAGCCTTTATTTATAGATTTCCAAATGACCTTTGGACTTCCCCCTTTGTGACCATCAATCCTCATGAAAAACGGTGCCAAACATGCATGAACCTTCATATCCTTGTCTTTGAAAAGTCATGTGGTGACCCTTGATGAGAAAAAACCTCCTTCCCTCTTTTGTCTTTACCTTGGTGACTTTTCATATTCCTCAAAGTGTCCCTTCATGATAAATTTCACCCTTCCTCTTTTGTCTTCACTTGGTGACTCTTGGAAGTCCCCAAGACTACTCTTCATGGGTAAATACATCCCATTCTTCTTTTGTCTTTACCCCATGACTCTTTGACTTCTCCATGGGCCCTTCTTTTATCTTATATGCAACCAAAAATATATTCATTAATATTAAATAAATATTAACAAAAATTAGCTAGGATATATATATTATAAACATTTTTAAATGTAATGGGGCCTTTGTCACCAATAATGCTAGACCTTTGACATCAATGACAATATTTCCAACACACAAAGTGGTCAATTTGACTTAAAACCATCTCAAGGCTACATATAATGCAAGGGAAAGGTCAAGAGTTCATTTTCAAGCACTCATATATGTATGGACTGAATACATGGTCCTCCAAACACTTGGGGAGAGTTTAATGGGGTCTTATACCAAAAGTTTTTGGATTTTTTTTCAAAAGTTAGATGTTTACCTTTTATGAACAATCATTAACAGTCTAAAACACCTAAAACCCTATCAAAACCATGGTTTGGAGCTAATGGAGAAGGAACATGTGGATATGCATAGAAAATTGGTCAAATTACCTAGAAATTTAGTTTGTATTATTTATCACTCTCTCATGATTCTTCCCACCCAACTGAGCCATACTATCACTTATACAAACAAGGTATAATCTATATTTTTTACAAGTTTTTTGGTATTCTGTAGGTATGAAAGAGAATGAAAAAGTAATATCCATTTAAAGAGATCAATAGGGCCTTACTATAAATCCATATATTCATTTATAAACATATATAATCATGCAAATACCTCTGCTACATAGTTTATTATAGGGAGTCTTAGACAAATACTGAAAATGACAAGTGGCTACCTAGTGAGAAGATGAAAGGTCTAATTTGGGATATTTTCAAGTTCTATCAAATGGAGTGGAAGTAAAATGGGTTATAAAAAAGTGTCCTAATACATATTCCATGTATTTTTTTGAGAAAATACAGGTCACCTTGATGATAAATGTGAAGATTAGGGCGAAGATGGCTAGTAGGTGATTGAAAATAATGAATACAAGTTCATGAGAAAGACTATCAGTTAGGGAAGCATCTGATGACTATCGTATCTTGTTTCTAACCTCCATAAAATAGTGCATATGTGTCAATTATTCCTATTTTAGTTTTAAATAGTCAAGAGATGTATCATCATGAAGGAAGTTTCAAGGAGGCTATTTGAGGATTCTACACCAACATGAAGGAGAAGGATGTAATTCTGAAGGACACATGTCCATTATAGCTTATATACCTATTTTTTCACTTCATTATCCTAAAATATAAATATTTTATAATTATTGACTCTTTTATTGGCGTCCTTTCCACTTCCCTTCTTCTCTCTCTTCTCACATGCTCTAAAAATACAAGCCATTTTGAATTTTGTATAAAAATTCACACCTAGTATGGTAAAGCCCTACTAGTTTGAATGTTGTATTTAAATTTGAAAAAATATTTAAAAAATGGTTGTTATCTCATAATTTTATTGTCTAAGTGTGTGAAATGGTGCATAGTTAAGTGTTTATTGATAAGTATCTATCGTTGACTTCTATTTACTCTTCTATGTTTGATGCAAGTAGCTCTCTCTCTAACAAGTCACATGAAATGTAGATAGTTTATTTATATATATTAAATTATAATTCATAACATTAGTGTCTGCAATATGACCTCATGTTCAATCACCTTGAGTATTAAAATGAATATCACCTTCATGTTTGAAATATTGATGTTAGAGCAATCTAGGATGTTGAGACTAGTATTATGAGTCATGTTTATTAGTATCAGTGTATGGTAGTATATTGGATATAATTATAGTGTATATCCTCATTATATTAGTTTATTTTCATGTTTCCTTCTATCTCTTTTCATCCAATCAAGTAATTAGTGTGCGTGATAAGCTAGAAAAGTCTAATCTAGGGAGCTAGCCCTTAAACCTAGAGGTTTGCATCTATTATAGGCAACCCCTAGGCATATAGGTAATCTAATTTTTCAATCAATATATAGCAGGATTTAACCACCATTTTTAGGGTGCAATATTGAGTGATAATTATTTTATCATGCCTAGTGCGATAATTGTCTCAAGTATATCTTGTCACGGTGAATGTTGGTCTTGACCACATCACCTATATATATAGCGTTCTACATAGCATTTGGTGACTCCATTAAAGTTTATATCTTATGTTAGAACAAGATTTATCTATTATTTTTTTTATACTTCATGGTCCTTACCAAGTTAACTACAAGTAGAGGTATCAATCTCATAAACACATTTTTCAACATAAACTTCCTTTTGAAGTTGAATATATTGAGCCTATCTTGACATTTGAAGAGAAAGAATACTTTAAAAGCCAAGAATATCAATAGAGTGAAGATGAAATTAAGGAAAACATGGCTAGGTATCATGCCTTCCCAAATTTTAACAATTGAAATACTATACACCTCAATGCAAATAATGATATAACTCCTAAAGCTATCAACATTATTCCCACTTTTAATGGGGAAGGTCATATCACCCCTAGTGAGCATATCAAGGACATTTATAACTTATATGACTTTCAAAATGGCACTAAGTTTAACATTTCAATTAGGTTAATTTCCATTTCTCTTAGAAGGAAGTCCCTTGACTGGTATAAGACATTGCCAAGAGGATGTATCACCAATTGGGATGATTTTTGAGATTTTTTTCACTCAAGGTTTCAAGACAAAAGTGATCACATGTCCATCACTCATCAGATCAATGTAATTTAAAGAGGTCTTAAGCATATGATGAAAGACTTCAATGAGAGATTTTTAAGAACTTGATATATATATATATATATATATCAAGTTCTTAATATATATATATATATATATTTTAAGAACTTGATATATATATATATATATATATATATATATATATATCAAGTTCTTAAATATATATATATATATATATATATATATATATATATCAAGTTCTTAAAAAATATATATATATATATATATATATATATATATTTTAAGAACTTGATATATATATATATATATATATATCAAGTTCTTAATATATATATATATATATATATATATATATATATATATATATATATATATATATATATATATATATTTTAAGAACTTGATATATATATATATATATATATCTTCCTCCCATGATACCGCCTATAATTTTTATTTTCTATGCATATCTAAGGGATATTGAAACTAACATAGCCATCATGTTGCTCTCCATGGGTGGTTACACCTTAGCTAAATCTTATGACACAGACATTAGAGCTGATAGTGGCATAATACAAGGTAGTAAATTCAATCAAAATACTTTAGTTCCATCTAAGACCAGATCCAAATGGAAGAATTTAGGATATATTTAGGGTGTTGACACAAGTTCAAGTAACCCTCTTACAAGGTAGTAAGGTGTAAGTGTAAGTGTGACACTCCATACAATTTATTCACCTATTTTAAATCAATGTGTTGGAAGGGTGAATCAAGGTGTGCCATTGCCTCAAACCTCAAGGCACTAATTTTAATTTAAGGACACAAAAAAGGTTAAATTTCCTTCCTTGAATATTTTTTATTATTTTAAGAGTGATAAATCATCTATATCTCTTTGGGAAGTGCTTCACATGCCTGGTCAAAAGGATCTCCTTTAAGAGAGTCATCTCAAATTCACCTCAGTCCTCAAAGGTTAAGAAATGATGGTATTTCCATCACTAATGCTCCCACTCACATTGTTGAACCCTCTTCCAAATATTCCCCTAGCCTTCTACCTCACTCTCACTATGGGATACAAGCTTGTTCATAATTATATTGTAGATAGTGGGGCAAGTACCTCAATTATGCCCAAGCTTATATTAGATAAATTGGGTTTCAAGTATGAGCCATACATTAAGGGAGTGATACAAATAGATGAGACACTAGCTAAGTTAGTGGGGCTTGTTAAAGGTTTGAGAGTTTTCTTGCATGATTATCCAAGATTCCCTATCCTTCAAGATATAGTAGTGGTTGATTTTCCTACTCTCATTTATATCTGCCTCTCAATGGATTTGACATCCAAGGTATGAGGTTATTTCTTATTTTATTGGTCTCTCTTCAATTTTAAGACAAGGTATAGAGCAAAGGTAAATATTAAAACTCAACCATTGGCTACGTTTCATATTGAGCCATATGTGTAAGTAATTCCAATCTCAAGTGTATAATTAATTATCAAGAGGAGTATGTTATGAATGATGGAGAAACATCCAAGATGGAGGGAGTCTTTAACCTTTTATTGGATAAGTATGGTTATAACACTTATAGACATGATATATATGCTTTCATTGAGCAGAATAATCTTGGCACATATATCACCCATGAAGAATGTGATGGACAATCTAAGGTAAGCATTGATAATTCTTTTTCACATGTTGTTGAGGGTAAATACCTTGTTCATATACACGATTATGATGGTATTCAAAGTTGGTAAATGTAGATGATGAGGAAAATAATGCCATTCTACCTACACAAGATGGAGGACTCCATGAATCTGACAACCATGAGGAGGAAGATGATATATGATAGTAGTTCCATGCCATAGTTTAAGAGTTTAAATAATTAAGGTAACCCCCCTTAAAAAAACATGAATCTTATAATAAGTTTATTGATGAATCTCCTAATCATGATGGATAATTTATTTTCAAGAATGAAGGAGAGTGTCTTGTCAAGCATGAAAGATAGTGTCAAACGACTATCAAGAAGGTTATAGTCATGAAAGAAATAACATAAGCTAAGGCAATAATTTTTATGATTGAGGGGAAGTTAAAACTTCAATTTGGAGTTGAATCACTTTCAAACATGTTTGAGTATTAGGAAGACAAGCATGATGGTTCTAGACATCAAGTGCATCATGTTAAAGAAGAATGTAAATTTGAGGCAACTTTGATGAATCCTAAGTTTATGTTTGGGAAGTGACAATTAAACATGATATAAGTTAAGCAAGTTTAAAATCCAAACAAGACTCTTAGAGGGAAAGGATGAAGCAATCTTCAGATCTCTAAGTAGCATACTTGCAATCAACAAAGGAGCTAAAGATGTTAAGTCTTTCGACCATCTAAATAAGTAAGTGTTTATTTATAAGTATGATTCACATGATGGAAGAGATATGATATTTGATCCTATTTGAAGTAATGTTGATTATCCTTCAACTCAAGTGTTTGAGGTCTTGTACATATTAGGATAGGTGTGTTTTTCTTTTGTTTTGTGTATTTTTACTTAGTGTTCTTGATAACACAAGTGTGTTTGTTTTGGTGTCTTGTCTTGTGTGTTTATTTTCTATTTTTTATTATGTTTTGGTGTGTTTTTAAAGGACATTTAGTGTCAAGTATACTGTAAAACTGAGACAATATCCCAATGGATAGGATAAGTGAATTGGTCTTTGGTATAGTTGGCTTACCACACCTAGGAAATTTTCAAAACACTGATTAATTTGACTATAAGTCAAATTAGGTCAACCCACTATATAGTTTAAACTTTTTATAGGGTATGTTAGGTTGAAAATGTCTATCATGGTCTTAATAAGGTCAAACATTATGTTTTCACTCTTGTCACATTTATTAGTTTATCGTAA
This sequence comes from Torreya grandis, assembly GCA_037957365.1. NCBI lineage: Eukaryota > Viridiplantae > Streptophyta > Pinopsida > Cupressales > Taxaceae > Torreya > Torreya grandis. The sequence continues at coordinate 404,329 of JARHVA010007230.1, read as the reverse complement.
ATCATTATAAGGTTACACTTTGAGTCATTTAATGAACTTGCATAGTTTTCATATAGGGAAATGTTTTTCAAAGAATATCTAATGTCCCATATGTTAGGTACATGTCAGAAATGGTAATTTGGAATTGATAATTATAGGTTCAATGTGAAAAAGATAAGATTAGGTAGTTTTATGTGGTTTTAGGTAGTTGTACAGCTTGTATAGTAGTTATGGCACATAAAAAGACTTAAAAAGTGTATTTCTATGTGACTTTAGTTCACTTACACACTGAGGTAGATTTGATAGGCTCAAAATTGGCAAAAAATACGTCTCTTTTCCATCACTCTCCTAGACAAGTAAAAAAGGTCAACCAGTCTTCCTTTTGCATGGATACTTGGAGGTGAGTTAGAGATAATGCATTTGGTGGGTAATATTATTCTCTGTGTACTTCCAATTCATGGAAATAGTCACATGTTTAGTTGTTTGTGCTTCATTATCCATTGTTAGGAAGGTTGGCTTCTCAAAAATGCTTGTGCATCCCTAAGACCTTATTTTATTCTTCTTTATTTGCATTGTTCTATGGAAATCAAGTGGTCTACATTATCTTGAGGAGTGTCTCAGCATCCTTCTCAAAAAAAATTAGTTTAGTTTCCATAGGTGAAGGTGAATAAGTTAGTAGGATCACTCTCATTTTTCTAGTTTAAGACACCATGGAGTTTTACATATTTTTTTCATCAATAGCAGAGTTTCTCCATCATGTAGTTGTTTAAGATCAAGGGTGACATGTTTTTTCAAATAATTCTTAGCATGATTATAATTTCTTATTTGAAGGTTTAGTCTCAAGACTAGCCATGGTTATAAGTACAAGGTCTAAAATACACATACAATAAGACTTATTTGTGACTATCACCTATAGTCAATTGAAGATATGTCTATAATGAGTCATGTTGATGACACACGAAACTTTAAATTTTTTGAGAGGTCTCCAAAGATGTAAATAACAAGACTAAGCTATTCAAAGAGATAAAGGTTGGTTGTGAGAAATGATCTACCGCACAATGTCCTATATGTAGTAACACCTATAGGTAGTATCGATCAATGGTATGAGTTCAATCCCCAGAAGTATTATTAGTGTTGAATGCTAGGTATTTGAGCTCATTCGAAACCTTTAATCAAGTTTGTGAACATAGAGAGCATCATGGTGACAATGGTGAGGTCATTATATATAGGCAAACTTGAATCTATGTTCATATGTTTGGAAAGTTTCTTAGAGGATATTGTCACCTTAATTTATTATAATAAGGGATTTGCACATTTTAGTGCCATATTATGATGAGTAATTTGAGGTTTATGTTAGGCTAAACATCTTCGTTCATGTATCTCAATCCTAGAAACAACATCTTGAGATATGAAGGGGTTATCAAGTCAAAAGATACTGATGGTTTGATGGATTCTATTTCAATAAATTTTCCACTAAGGATATTTAGTAAATATAGTGTCAAAATGATCAAAAGTGAGCCTTGAAATGCAATAATGGCACATGATGCATTGATGATGATAGAATGAAACTTAGTTCCAAGGCATCAGATCAATACTCCTAAGTGAAGGATGACATAATGAAATACAATGCTCATTTATATATTAATACTTACATGATATTTTTAACTTCTATCTAATGTACATCTACAAGTAACACAGTCTGACTGAGTAGATAGACTAACTCATGCTAGTGGAAAAAGGTAATTTGAATGATAAACATAGACTTAGGGCAAGTGTTGAATTCAAAAAACTATGTAATGGTCTTTATGACCTCAATAGGATCTTAGGGAATGAAAATAATGCTCAAATACACCTAAATGAATCTCAATTTCCTTAGATGAAGATACCTATAGTCTAACTATAGTCTATGAACTAGCTTAATCAAATAGAGAATACATGTTCAGAAGGTAAGAAGATGAGTATGATTGATATACATGTTTAGATAAATATAATTTTGGATACATCAAATTCATAAAATTATTAGATTGATTAAGCAAAGAAAAGGCTATTTTATAACTCCACACTCACCCTAAGGGTTTAGACCCTAAAGATAGTTACTAAGCTTGAGAAACCAATTTTAGGTTTTGGAATGTTGGGGACTTTTAAAAGGTGATAAAGCATGGAAATTCCGTGTATATTTCCTCATTACCTAATATAACATTCCACATCCTCAATTTGGAAAGACAAATAGGAGATATTCCCTCTATTTCATCGCACATAGAGGGCATTCCCAGTCAAAACCACCCTATAGGTTTACCATATGAGTGTAAAAATAATAATATGAGGATAATTGAATCACTTTATATTTATGTGTAATGTTTTAATGAAGATGAAGGATTGATAATAATCATATGTAGCTTTGTGAAAATTCACAAGTGGCTATGTACCTAGATACATAATCTAGGCGTATTAGACCTAGAAATAGGTTAATGCCCTAATGATGCTCAACTTCAATTATAATAAAAAATGAAGAATAAAATATAATTGAGATACTTCAAGGGGAGGTATAAGGTGGATCAGGTCCATTGAGTTGTAGAGGAAAAACATAGAGTGGTCAATTTGACCTAAAACCATCCTAGGGGTACAAGGAATGCAAGAGAAAGCTCAAGAGGCCATTTTCAAATACTCATATCTTCATAGATTGACTTCATTATGCCTCAATAAATTGGGGAGAGTTTAAGGGGGTCTGGTTACACAACTTTATATAATTTTTTAAAAATTTAGATGTTTAACTTTTATGAAAAATCACTAATAGTCCATGATACCTCAAATCCTCTCAAAACCCTCATTTACACCTATTGGAGAAGGAACATGTGCAAATGAGTTAAAAAGTAGTCAAAGTGACATTAAATTGAATTTTTATTGTCTATCACTCTCCCATACTTATTCCCACCCCAACTAATTTTTACTATCACTTATACGAAAAAGGTAAAATTTGAGTTTTTTCAAAGTTTTTGGGTGTTTTATTTGTACAAAAGAGAAGGAATAGATGAAATAAATTTAAGGAGGTCAATAGGGAATTTTTATAACTCCTTATATTCATTTATCACCATATTTAATCATGGAAATACATTTAATACACAATTCACTATAGGTAGTCTTAGATAGTGAAAATGACAAGTGACTACCTAGTGAGAATATGTGAGGCCTAATGTGGGATATTTTAAAGGTCTTTATGTTATAATGGAAGGAAAATGGGTTCTAAGAAAGTTTCCTAATACCTCTTCATGGATTTATTTTATCAATTTCAGGTCACCTTGATGACAAATGTGAATATCAGGGCTAGGAGGGCTAGTAACTGATTGTAGGTAGTGAATACAAGTGTCATGAGAAAGACTATTAGTTAGGGAAGGATCTTATGATTGTCATATATTGTTTTTAACCTCCATAATAATTTTCATATGTGTAAATTATTCCTATTTTAGTTTCAATTAGTCAAGATATGATTCATAATGAAGGTAGTTTCAAGAAGGCTATTTGAGGACTCTATGCCAAATTGAAGGAGGAGGATGTAATTATGGTGGAAACTTTTCCATGAAAACCTCTAAACCTCTTTCTTCACTTCATTTTCCTAAAACATAACTATTTTACATGTTTTTACACTTGGTTTTTTGACCTCTATACTTCCTTTCTTCAGTCTCTTCTCACATGCTCTATAAATGCAAGCCATTTTGGCTTTTGTATAGGAATTCACTCTTGGTATGAAAAAGCCTTACCAGTTTCAATACTGTATTTTCATTTTAAATAAATATTTCCAATGTATATTTGATCTCATATGTTTATTGTCTACGTATGTGAATTGGTTTATTTTAAAGTGTCTATTAATAAGTATCTATCATTGCCTTGTCTTTGCTCTTCCATTTTTTATGCAAGTAGCTCTCTTAATAGGTCACACAATGTATATCTATTGTATTTTTCTATCTTAAAGTGTTACGAATAAAATTAGTATATATAATCTGACCTAATGTCAAATCACCTTGATTATTACAATGCATATCACCTCCATGTATGAAATACTAATGTTAGATCACATTAAGATGTTGAGAGTAGTATTGTGAGTCATGTTTCCTAGTGAAAGTATATGATAGTCTAGTGGAGATAATTATGGTGTATCGCCTCATTAGAGTAGTTTATTTTCATATTTCATTATTTATCTTTTCATCCAAATAAGCAAGTAGTGTAGGTGATAATATATAAAATTATAATTTAGGGAGCTAACCCTTAAACCTAGAGGTTTACCTCGGATATAGGCAACCCAAAGCCCTAGAGGTAATCTAATGTTTCACTAAATCTATATTAGGCTTTAAAAAT
>JARHVA010007230.1:382500-392500 GCA_037957365.1 Torreya grandis | reverse complement strand
TCATTAGTGATCCAAAGTTATTTTTAATAATTATTTTTCTTTATTTATTTTTAGTTGTTCAGTACCCACTAGTTGGTTTTATAAACAGCTTATTTTCTATAAGCCTTTATAGCTTGCCTATTGTACAAAAATAATAAATGATTTTACTTTGAATTTCTTGAATATATATAGATATATATATATATATACATATATATATATATATGTATATATATATATATATATATATATATATATATATATATATATATATGTATATATATATATGTATATATACATATATATATATATACATACATATATATATATATATATATATATATATATATATATATATACATACATATATATATATACATACATATCTATATACATACATATATATATATACATACATATATATATATATATATACATACATATATATATATATACATATATATATATATATATATATACATATATATATACATATATATATACATATACATATATATACATATCTATACATATATATATATATAGATGTATATATATATATATATATGTATATATACATATATATATATGTATATATATACATATATATATATATAGATGTATATATACATATATATATATGTATATATATATGTATATATATATACATATATATATATATACATATATATATATATATATACATATATATATATAAAGGGTAAAAATATATTAATAAAAGAACAAGAGCATTACAAGAAGAACGGGGGATTGAATCCCCAAAGGAAAACAACAAGCATAGAAAAACTAAGGACGAACCCACCTATATGTTGATATGAGGCTTCCTATCTTCCTCCAAAATACGTTCCAGATTAAAGGAAAGCTCCAGGGAGAGAGACTCCCAATCCTTAGAATTACCACCATCTAAATGCTCAGACACCCATTTTGCCAAACAATCTATTGCTCTATTCCATTCACAGGGAATATAAACAAACCTAATTGTATCCATAAGCGAGCTAATCCTCAAAATCTACTGCACAATCCTAGCCAATTGCCAATTGACATCTAGTACTTTCCTCTTAACAAGCAGGTTGATCACGACTTGAGAATCTGATTTGCAAATGATCCTATGCCAACCCAATGCCTAAGCCTTCTCAAGATCATAGATAATAGCCTGGCCTTCCATCATATTGTTGGTTTGCATCCCTTCATGGACCGCAAAGAGAAAAATCACCATACCATTAGAGTCTCTGCCTATCCCACCAGTACCCAAAAGGCTGGAATTACCCCTGTAAGATCCATCCATATTGATCTTCAGAAACCCATTGGGAGGGTACTGCCACTGACCGTCCCTATGAATCTTCTCTTTGCCCTGTCGACCTCTCCTGACACAAGCTGAATTACCTACAAATCATTGGATTCTTAGGCATGCCACCACCTCAACATCCTATTTGGATAAAGGGAGACAAACCTCACTCTTGGCCTACACAATCTCCTGAATCATCCCTAAAACTTTCTACCATACTTGTTGCACCATAATCCTCTCATTCCAGAATATCCAGCTATTTATCTCCAACTAGAGCTGCCACAACAAAAAGATGGGCCCCTTAACCAAACATTCTACAAAAAAGCTATCCTTGAGCGGGGTTATCCCATGCCACTCCAAAAATCAACCAAAGATGAAACATGGAGACAGGGGCACTGCCATATGTCCCACCAATAATGCCAATGTTGCAAAGCAAAGGAGCAACAAAAACATAGGTGAGCAGAATCCTCCTCAGCCGCTCCGCAAATAACACAGATAGATGGGCCTTGGAGGCCTCTTTTCTAGAGATTGCCCCAGGTCAAGCACCTATTCCAAGTCAACAACCAAATAAAGTAGTTGCATTTTGGCCATGAGAATTTATTCCAGGCCTGTCTCCGCCATTGCACTTCTCCCTTACCCAATCTCTATGATAATAAAGCCTGATATCCAAAAGCAACTGTGTAATTTCCTTTAGAATTGGGAGACCAAGCAAGCTCATCTTCCTCCTAGAGGGAGCTACATCGACATCTGGAAAGGAGGTTCAATAGCTCATCATGCTCCTCCTACATTCTAACAACCGGCCAAACCTTAGGCGCTTTCCATTTTGCCACCTCCAGCTATCCGTAGGAAATGTATGATTTAAAGTCACTCACTTGAGACCAACCAACATCAAGGAATCTCTAGAAAAGGTTCGACAGATTAGGGAACTGAGAAATAATGGGAGGATTACCATCCCAAGAATTAGTCCAAAGGAGAGCCTTGGCTCCCCGCTTACAAATCCAGAATAAGCCTTCCTTAATAAGAGTAGCCCCTTTTTTGAGAGTCCTCCATATCACTGAGCCTTTCCCAATGAGTAGATAATGAGGAATATCACTCTGAGTGGTCCCTGAATAGTACTTATAAGAGAAAATTTTGGCCCAGGCCTTGTCTTGTTCATTGCACTAGCGCTAATAAAGCTTAGCCACCAAAGCAACCCCATTTAAGTCCGTATGCATTAGGCCAAGCCCCCCATGTTTTTTGGGGCTACAGACCATCTCCCATATAAATAATCTCCATTTTGAGGTCATCAAAGTACCAACCCATAAAAATTGCCTAGTAACCGAGTCAAATTCCTTAACAATTCCCACCAGGGCAACCCGAAGCATACATCTGTAAATGGGAAAAGCCTGCACCATAGATTGAATTAAATGAACATGGCCCAAAAAAGAAAGCCACCTGTGAGTCCAATAATTCACCATCACCCAAAATTTATCCAAAATATTCTGCCAAGATTCTTTGCGTATACGGCCAGCTGTAATAGGAATACCCAGATAAATCAAGGGGAGAGTCCCAATCTGGAAATTCATAGTCTTAGCAATTCAATGTTGTATGGGATCTAGTGTATTAAAGAAGAAGATGTATGACTTATCTTTATTGACCTTTTGCATCAAGGCCGTTAGATAAACATCCAACACCCTACACAAATTGGTGGCTTCACTCATTGTGGCCATGCCCATCAGAATAGTGTCATCAGCGAATTGCAAGTGAGACTGCGCCAATAGTTCACCCCCATCACTGTCCTTGAATATGTCCGTCCTCTTTGTTCCTTTTTATCATCCTCCCCAAGCCTTTAGAAAGAAGAAGAAAGACATACGGAGATAAGGGATCTCCTTGTCATAGCCCCCTAGAGGAACCAAATAACTCTATATGTTTCCCATTGATAAATACCAAAAAGGAAACTAAGGAAATGCAGGTCATGACCCATTGGGTCCATTCATATGCAAAACCAAAAGCTTTGAGAACCTTCCACAGGAATGACCATCTAACCTTATCAAAAGCCTTGGTCATATCTAGCTTAATAAACATTGCCTTATCCTTAGAGCTAGCCATCGAGTGAATGGACTCAACCACTATGACAATACCATCAATAATTTGCATGTCTTCCACAAAACCACTCTATTCTTTAGAAACCACATCACTAAGCCCAATTTTTAACCTTTTTGCAATGATTTTAGAAATTATTTTATAAACAACATTACAAAGAGATATAAGGCAAAACCGACTTAGCCTATCAGCTCCTTCGCATTTCAGTATGAGGGTGAGATAATTAACATTTGAAGCCTTAAGCATTTGCTTATTCCACTGAGATTCTTGAACAACTAAAAGATCCAATTTGATAATATCCCAGAATTCTTGATGGAATTCAGTTGGGAAGCCATCAAAACTAGTTGCTTTCCCTTTTTTTATTTGGGAAATAATCACCTCAAGCTCCGCAAGTGTGATATCCTTCATTAAATTCTCATTAATTTCATGCGTCACCAGGGGCTGAATGTAGTAGAGAACCTATGCTTCTTCTGGTAATTCTTCATTCACATCTTTCCTAAAAAGAGTAGAGAAATACTTTACCACCTCCTCTGACATTCCAAGAAAGGAATTAAGTTGCTCACCTCTTTCATTGACTAAGACTGAGATAGAGTTGCCATGCCTCCTGGATTTTGACGATTAAAAGAAAAAAGAAGTATTTCTATCACCTTCTTGGAGCCATTCTATCTGAGCTTTCTACTTCCAAAACACTTCCTCCCAAAGCTCGCATTCCTCTAGGTCTTTCATAGCCTGAGCTTCGTCTTGAAGTAAGATTTTAGTCAATCCTTCCTCCTTAATTATTCTCATGATACCATCAAGCTTAGCCTATGCATCAGCCTTAGCATGAAAAATATTCCCAAAGATTTGATGATTCCACTGTTTAAGCTTATACTTCACAAACTATAGTGATTTAGCAAAAATATAAATCGTCGTACCATGGGCAGGCCTGCCTCACCTTCACCAGTTGGCCACACATTTGAACAATGACTAATCTCGCAGCCACATGAGTTGGAATCTGAAGGAAGGAGAGCGAGGCTAGTAGTTTGAAACACTATTCAACTTAATAGGCCAATGATTTGATCCTCTCTAGTCCAAAATTTCAGACCCTATAGACCACATACCCCAGACCCAGTAGCTAGAAACCAAAAAATGATCCAGTCTCTCAGCAATGAAATGTTGGCCAATCCTTTGATGATTCCAAGTAAACTATCCATTGTTAGGCCAAATTTTGACTAAATTCAAAACTTCAGTGTAATTTTGCATAAGCAAAGTAGAGGGGTTAAGCTTTGTCATACCACCACATTTTTCAGTCAAATCCAAAATAGCCTTAAAATCTCCAGCCATAATCCAAGATTGGAGGTGAGCCAAGCTGTGGACAAAACTAATGTGGCCCCATAGGGATTGTTTACCCCACTAGTCAGTAGGGGCATAGACATTAGATAGAAGAATGACTTCACCCATCTCAAAGCTGGAAGCCATCATAGTCAAGGAAAACTTACAGGACAACCATCCTATGAGGTCGATCTTGTGGGGGTTCCAAAGGCAAGCTAATCCTCCTGAAGATCCGGTAGCCCCAATGCATTGACAATCACCTTATCTCCACAACTTAGGTGCTAATCTGGACATAACATCTACTTAAAGCTTAGTCTCTTACAAAAAAAGGACATCAGGTCTTTGACTTCTAATCAAGTTGTGAACATCATTTTGTCTAGGGTTGTTGTTCAAACCCCTTACATTCCAAGATAGTACAATAATTTCAAAGGATTTAGAAAGTGAGCATCCAGAGTCTTCACTGACCCTGACTCCACCAAAGTCTCTCCCATTAGTTTCATCTTTTCTAGGTCTTTTTCCTTACCAAGCTTGACCGATTTCTTCCCCCCACCCTTTGTAAGGTCTTTTTGCAAAAGTCCCAAGTGAGGAGAAGATTTACTACTACTTGCTGCTCCTAATTCTCTAGGTTTCCCTGTTAAAGATAAATTCCCATCTTCTTCAGAGGGAATAGTTGAGGAAGTCAAAACATCTGATATCAACATCTGCTAGTCCATATCCATGTGCCCATCCCCAACATCCTATGATTCAGTTAAATCAACTGAAACATTGTTCTCCTGGGCTAGGCCCTCAATCTGCTGATCCAAAATCAACCCTGGGTTCACCTCCTATTGGTTAAGGTCATCTAGAATTTCAAATCTATTAAGTGAGTCATTTGCCTATCTTTCCTTCAAAAACCATTTGTGACCCCTACTTCTATATCCCCCTTTAACCGAGATAAAATCATTAGTTTCTGGCACCTCACCTAGAATCGAGCCATCCCTTTTGTCAGTTTTAGGTGGATTACGAGCAGGTTGAGCAGGCTGAGATTCAAAGGTTTTAGATTTGGGACACCATCATTGCAAGTGACCATAAGCATGACAAAGATGATAGTGAAAGGGAAGAGTTTCATAATCCAATTGTTGTACCTAGGAAAAGGGTCCCGCACTCATTTCAATAGCATCAAGTATTGGCTTACTAAGATCAATTTCAACACAAATGCGGTCAGAAGTCATTATCTTTTTCCCAAGGATTGGCATTGATGACTCGACTGGCCTTCCCAAGAGGGACGTAAGTAATTGCAGGGTATCTTCATGACAGCATTCCACCAGAAAGTGAGGCAATCACACCCAGATCAGAACACGGTTTGGCAATTCCTCTGAAGGTATAAAACTAGCATGTCATGACTTGATACGGATCCCCACCTAGTTGTGAAAGTATGGACCTCTAGCAAAGACTCTACTATAGTCAATCAAGCAGGTAAAAGTGACCATAAAATAACTATTGGCTAACATTGTGATATCCATGTCTCCTTCTGGAGCCCATGTCCTCTGAGCCCATGCTTCCAAGAACTGGAACGGATTTCCGAGCACCAAAAACTTGCAATACAAAGAATGATTTTTATAATATTTGATATCCTCAGCAATCATGTCCATAGGTATACCAATTTGGGCCTCTCCTTGCATCTTTCCAGGCATCCATTGACCTTGGGAAGTCTCATGCTAGTTGATATTCAACGTCACATTGACCTAGAAATTGTGGGGGGGAAACCATTCCAGCACTCCTCATGCTCTAGGCTAACTGCTGCACTCCCTGGGCTAACTACTGCACTCCATGGGCCAACTACTGCACTCCTAAGGCTGCCCTGTAGGTGGGACCTGCACTCTCCCCCTTCACGTCCTCCTTCCCCCGTGCACCTTCCTTCTCTTTTTCTGCCATTTTCATCATAGTCTAAGATAACATTGAATTTCTTGAATATTATTCTATGTCTATCCCTCCATTTTATCCTAGCCATCAGTGGTATCAGAGCCACGACATGGAGAATTAAATACTTGGAGGAGAGAGAAGGCTAGGAAACCCTAAATAAAGGTAGATACATTGGCCACATTGATCAGGGCATTGAAGTGGTAGTAACTGAGGTATTGTCTTTATTTATTCTCATTATATACCTACAATTGTATAGTGGGCAACTAGAAATATACATAAAAAAAATTGTCTTGCTTTGTGCCTTAAATACTACTAGTGTATCATTTAGATAGAAGCCTAAAAGCTTTTCAACCCCCTTCTTAACCAGTAGCTACATAAATAATGAAATCTAAACAATTATATTCTCAAGCAAACAACATAGTTTTTTCAAAAGATAAAATTATTTGATTTTTGCATAATAAATTTATTGCTATACAGTGACTCTTATAGCAATTACAATACACACACACACAGATATATATATATATATATATATATATATATATATATATATAGAGAGAGAGAGAGAGAGAGAGAGAAGGACAAAATGAAAATTAATCTATATGGCACCAGTATTATAAGATATGGTGAAACATAGTATGACACCTTGCTAAATCTATACAGAGATTTAAGTCATTGAAGATAGCATAGTTGTAACGGTAAATATATAAATCCTTTCGGCATATAGCACATGTTTTAATTTATAAAACTAAATATATTAAGAGAATAATATTTTGGTTTATCAGTGGGCTTGACCAAAATGGCAACACATTTGATTTACCCTAATTAAAATAAAAAATATAATTTTCTTTTTTTATAACTTTAAAACAAAAGATATGTAGAATGTTTTAACTTTGTAATTTTGATTTTTTTAATGAGAAGGTGGATATACAAAGTTTGTTAAGTCAATTTAATAGACAAGGTTAAGGGTTCAAACCCATTAAAATATATTTTTTATCTTATTTTGAATTAAAATATAAATATTGGAGAAATAAGGATGTAACAAGAGTTATAAGGTGCAATTTTTTACAAGTCACAAAAATCCTTTGTATTCAAAAACTATTTTTTTAAGGTAAAGGAAAAACCTCAAAAATAGTATTACCTTGTCTAGTTTTGACTTGATTATTTAGAACCATGGAAAAAATCATATGTTTCATTTTCAAAAATGGTAAATTTTCACCTTAAGATTACAAATAATGGAGTAGGAATATGGAGAATACACTCTTTTTTTATGACCTATGGGAAATCACTAAGAAAAAAACCACACCACCAATTGAAGCTAAAAAGTTGATTAAATATCAAAAATGTGATAAATGTGCACTTGTACTTTTGATGTCATCTTGCACTAAATAGGTAATCATTCATATTGAGGTAGTCAAAACTGGTGCATGGGAATATTGGAAAGCATTAAAAGATTTATATGAAAAAAAATCCTGCATATAATAAGATTGACCTTCTTATGAAACTATTGAACAATAAAATGGTATATAATGAAGATGTCTTCGAATATATTTCTCGCATGAAAACATTGAAACAAGAATATTGCATAACTGGTGGTAAAATTGATGATGATATGTTGATTTTCATAACATTGAATGGTTTTAATTTTGTATACACCAATTTTTTTGAAATGCTACATCTTAGTGATAAGCTTAATGATGCCACATTTTATTATATTTCTAAGTTATTAACTCAACATGAGAGATAGTTTGAAATGACGAAGAGTACATCCACGGAGGATAAATACTATACCAAAATAGGGAATCCATTATATGAGCATAATAGAAAACATTCTTCAAAGCACTTTCAGATTTAGAAACACTCTCTGCAACACACTTTAAGACATAAGCATGATTCTAGACATAGTGATAATTCTAGTTCTCTGTAGCATACATATCATTATGGTTCTCTGAAGCATAGACATCACTTTGATTCATATAATCATAAACATCACCACAAAAATTCACATGGACACAAACACAAGTATAGGCATTCTTCTTCATCTAGATATTCTTCCTCTAGTTATAATGGATGTGAGAGAATATGCTACAATTCTGGTATCATAGGACACCTCTCTAGAAATTTACCCTCTAAAATGAGGTCCTCTTGACATTGAAAAAAGGTAGAAGCAAGCATTATTCATCACTACAATCACTCTAGTCACTCTTCTAGATATTCTTCTAGATATTCTTCTGATAGATGGGATGACTATGAAGTTGCTCACGCCATAATTAATGACTACATATTCTGAGATGGTAACGCACCCATATTGTGTGAGCTACTAGGATTAAGATTGGGATTTGATATAGTAGCATTTTTTGGCTTGTGTAATTTTATTTCATAGATCTAGTGCTGATATGATCTTTGATGTGGATCATTTTAGTTATTTGTACTTGGTTTATTTGCTTCATGTATTCTCACCACTCACCCAATAAGGGGAGAAGATATTGAATATTATCTTTTGATCAATCATCAATGGTTGCAGTACGAGTCAACATTGAGATTTTATCATTGTTAGTGTTGAGAAAAGGCCTACAGGAGATGTTGGTAATTATTGGGCATCAACTTGAGATGTGTCATACATAGTACTAGGGAAATCACTTGTTGGATGGATTTTGTGTGAGGAGTGATGTAGTTATACAAAGTGTGATCTTTTTATACTTTAGTGCAAGGATGAACAGTGTGTTGATCAGCCCAAGATCCATAATGTACAAATTACAGTTGTATTAGAGTTTACTTGGATGACTCACAATTCATTACTTTAGTCTTTCTATACCCCTTTGGATCAAGGGGTATTTTATTGGGATCATTAGTGATCCAAAGGTATTTTTAATAATTATTTTGCTTTCTTTTCTTTAGTTGTTTTATACCTACTAGTTGGTTTTATAAATAACTTTTTTTCCACAAGCCTTTATATCTTGCCTATTATACAAAATTAATAAATTGTTTTACATTGAATTTCTCAAATATTATTCTATGTTTATTCCTCAATTTTATCCTAGCCATCACAATTTTAGTAATATAAATCTATCAAATATCAATTCAAAGATGGAAAGGATTATAAAACAATGTGATATTGTTATATAACAAATAATTATTTCCAAATTTATATTCAAATTTATGGAAGAAAATAGTTATGACTATACAAGGCACACACACAAATCAATGGATAGATGAACAATTCAAGTTAAGAAAGGACACATTCACACTTCTTACTATTATTCCATAAATTGAATTTGCATAAAATTACACATTATACATATAAATGTAGGTTTAGTCATAGTACTAAAATTAAGTACATGTTTCCATTTTAAAACATATAGCATTCATTCATGCACCTAACAATACATATAATAATAATAATAAACTATAAATAGAATA
>JARHVA010007230.1:375000-377500 GCA_037957365.1 Torreya grandis | reverse complement strand
ATTGTATGGTGGGCAACAAGAAATATACATAAGAAAAATTGTCTTGTATTGTGCCTTAAATACTACTAGTGTATCATTTAGATAGAAGCCTAAAAGCTTTTCAACCCCCTTCTTAACCAGTAGCTACATAAATTATCAAATCTAAACAATTATATTCTCAAGCAAACAACATAGTTTTTTCAAAAGATAAAATTATTTGATTTTTGCATAATAAATTTATTGCTATACAATGACTCTTATAGCATTTACAATACACACACACACACACACAGATATATATATATATATATATATATATAGAGAGAGAGAGAGAGAGAGAAGGACAAAATGAAAATTAATCTATATGGTACCAGTATTATAAGATATGGTGAAACATAGTATGACACCTTGCTAAATCTATACAGAGATTTAAGTCATTGAAGATAGCATAGTTGTAACGGTAAATATATAAATCCTTTTGGCATATAGCAGAACATGTTTTAATTTATAAAACCAAATATATTAAGAGAATAATATTTGGGTTTATCAGTGGGCTCGACCAAAATGGCAACACATTTGATTTACCCTAATTAAAATAAAAAATATAATTTTCCTTTTTTATAACTTGAAAACAAAAGATATATAGAAAATTTTAACTTTGTAATTTTGATATTTTTATGAGAAGGTGGATATACAAAGTTTGTTAATTCAATTTAATAGACAAGGTTAAGAGTTCAAACCCATTAAAATATATTTTTTATCTTATTTTGAATTTAAAATATAAATATTGGAGAAATAAGGATGTAACAAGAGTTATAAGGTGCATTTTTTTACAAGTCACAAAAATCCTTTGTATTCAAAAACTATTTTTTTAAGGTAAAGGAAAAACCTCAAAAATAGTATTACCTTGTTTAGTTTTGACTTGATTATTTAGAACCATGACAAAAATCATAGGTTTCATTTTCAAAAATGGTAAATTTTCACCTTAAAATTACAAACAATGGAGTAGGAATATGGAGAATACACTCATTTTTTATGACCTATGGGAAATCACTAAGAAAAAAACCACACCACCAATTGAAGCTAAAAAGTTGATTAAATATCAAAAATGTCATAAATGTGCACTTATACTTTTGATGTCATCTTGCACTAAATAGGTAATCATTCATATTGAGGCAGTCAAAACTGGTGCATGGAAAGATTGGAAAGCATTAAAAGATTTATATGAAAAAAAAACATGCATATAATAAGATTGACCTTCTTATGAAACTATTGAACAATAAAATGGTATATAATGAAGATGTCTTAGAATATATTTCTCACATGAAAACATTGAAACAAGAATATTGCATAACTGGTGGTAAAATTGATGATGATATGTTGATTTTCATAACATTGAATTGTTTTAATTTTGTATACACCAATTTTTTTGAAATGCTACATCTTAGTGATAAGCTTAATGATGCCACATTTGATTATATTTCTAAGTTATTAACTCAACATGAGAGATAGTTTGGAATGAAGAAGAGTACATCCACGGAGGATAAATACTATACCAAAATAGGGAATCCATTATATGAGCATAATAGAAAACATTCTTCAAAGCACTTTCAGATTTAGAAACACTCTCTGCAACACACTTTAAGACATAAGCATGATTCTAGACATATTGATAATTCTAGTTCTCTGTAGCATACATATCATTATGGTTCTCTGAAGCATAAACATCACTTTGATTCATATAATCATAAACATCACCACAAAAATTCACATGTACACAAACACAAGTATAGGCATTCTTCTTCATCTAGATATTCTTCCTCTAGTTATAATGGATTTGAGAGAATATGCTACAATTCTGGTATCATAGGACACCTCTCTAGAAAGTTACCCTCTAAAATGAGGTCCTCTTGACATTGAAAAAAGGTATAAGCAAGCATTATTCATCACTACAATCACTCTAGTCACTCTTCTAGATATTCTTCTACATATTCTTCTGATAGATGGGATGACTATGAAGTTGCTCACTCCATAATTAATGACTACATATTCTGAGATGGTAACGCAACCATATTGTGTGAGCTACTAGGATTAAGATTGGGATTTGATATAGTAGCATTTTTTGGCTTGTGTAATTTTATTTCATAGATCTAATTCTGATATGATCTTTGATGTGGATCATTTTAGTTGTTTGTACTTGGTTTATTTGCTTCATGGATTCTCACCTCTCACCTAATAAGGGGAGAAGATATTGAATATTATCTTTTGATCAATCATCAATGGTTACAGTAAGAGTGAACATTGAGATGTTATCATTGTTAGTGTTGAGAAAAGACGTACAGGAGATGTTGGTAATTATTGGGCATCAACTTGAGATGTGTCATACATAGTACTGGGGAAATCACTTGTTGGATGGATTTTGTGTGAGGCTTGATGTAGTTATACAAAGTGTGATCTTTTTATACTTTAGTGCAAGGATGAACAGTGTGTTGATCAGCCCAAGATCCATAATGTACAAATT
>JARHVA010007230.1:362500-370000 GCA_037957365.1 Torreya grandis | reverse complement strand
AGCATGTGTGTTAACTACATAGAAATAAAATTTTAAGGCTTGTCACTAAATACACTACCCCATATTCATAGAATATTTTTTATACAAGTACTACATGATGATATTATAGGTTTTATGGATGCACATGGTGGTTCTTTTGGTTATTATATACGATTTATGGTTTTTTATGCTTGTTTGATGTTTTCCTTAAAAATTACAATTTTATCATATAGGGAAGGACATTCTAAATGTTGGAATAGGTGCTTCGTATCCTAAAAAATCATAATCTAAGGATAATAATTTATTCTTATAGGTTATTAAACACCTTGACAAGGTGTTAATTCTAGTTCTTTTCCATGAGGATTCAAATGTGGAGATATCCAACTCCATCTTGAATGTTGAAAACATTTCTTGTCAATCTTTTATGACCATGGAATTTTTGAGAAAAGTGTATCTTAATATAGTATAAGGTTTCATTGTTGGTGAAATATGTTATTTGCATACCGTGATGCATTGGAATCAAATTATTTTTGAGTATATGTCACAAAAGTGTAAATTTATACTTGAGAAAAAATAGTGTCTCTTAATTACGTAAAAATATCATTTTAGGACTAATCACTAAATAATTCACAATAAATCTATGTTATCCAAGGTGAAATTATAGGGATTCGACACACTTCTGATCATTATTTAATTTTGTGTATAAAACATACATTTTTTTTAGGCATACCCAAAATTTTCCTTAAAAATGAAATTTTACCATATAAGGAAGGACATTATTGAGGCTCAAATAGGTGCTCCATATCCTAAAAGATAATAATCCAACGATAATAAAAAGGTCCTAGAGGTTATTCAACATAACTAATGTGGCGGTAATTCTATTTTTCATCCACAAGGTGCTAAATATAGAGATCTCTAATTGTAGCTTGAATGTTGACAATATTTCTCATGAATGTTTCATGATGCTAGAATTGTTGTAAAAACATGTATCCTATTAATAAATTAGATGATTTATATTCAATAGTTGTAAGAGTTAAGATATTGTTTAGAGTAAATAAGTAGTATTGGGTGAGGGTATCTTTTCTTTTCCTCTTGATATTAATTTATGTTGTGCTATGGGTGAATTATTCTATATGATACAATATTTACTCATTAAATTAACTAAATAGGACAAATTTACCAAGTCCATGGATTAGTGGTATCAACTCTAATGAATACAATGATCAACATCAACTAACATTTAATAAACAAGCTTTTTACTTATATGAGAGATCTTATGATGGTCATATTATGTTTACCATTGCATTGATATAGAATTTACTTATCCAAAATTATACCCATTTACTAATAAAGTAGATTCATTTGACGTTAACCTCCTAATATATATATTTAGTTTGTTTTTCAAGATAGGGGCACTAATCAATATTTAAACCCTTAAAATATTCATTGAGATAGATAGGCAAATAATTTGTCTTTTCTATGTGAATTTATTTAATATTCATCTATTTTGAGATGTCATAACTAAAAAATGAGATCATTTAAATATTTAACATACATTTATTCATATTACCATATTTATCATGTATGCATTAGCTACCTAGACACTAGCAGTGATAGGAAATAGAGATGATAATTGAATGATAAATCATTATTGTCATAGAATATTTCATTATAATTAAAAATAATGGTTATATAAGGACATTAAACCAATATCAATTAAAACTAAAATTTTTCATGTTCAACATTTATTCTCAGGTGAAATAATTTATGAGATATGCCAAAGCATTCTTAATGAAATTTTTAAACATGATCTCATTGGATCAATGTATGTTGGATAGTAAATTTTATGTAAGAGGTATACTTATTAACGATGTGTGTCTCTTAAATTATCATTAGAATTCATGTCTATTAAACTATGAACATAATATTGATTAATATAAAAGGTAGAATGAAATATACTATTATTGGAATGTGTGAATTGGTTACGTCAAATTTCCATCAATGCCTTGAGAAAAATCCAAAGATTTGAATCGTGTTCTCAATATAAATGTAGGAAATAAAATAAATAAAATTAACTCTTCTAAAATATAATAGGGAGGAGTTAATAGATTAGGGCTTGGATTTGTGTCAATTA
Source organism: Torreya grandis (assembly GCA_037957365.1). Lineage (NCBI taxonomy): Eukaryota > Viridiplantae > Streptophyta > Pinopsida > Cupressales > Taxaceae > Torreya > Torreya grandis. Next base: position 367,887 of record JARHVA010007230.1, on the reverse strand, counting down.
GCACTTATACATATTTTATAAGCAAAGGCCATATAATTTTAGCTTTAGTGACTAATCCATTCCGAAGTATTTAATTTTTATTTCAAAAATTAATCTTTAAATATAGTCATCTACAATATATTAAAAATTAATATTCTTTTGAGATTATTTAAAGATAGGGATTATTTCATTTATTTATTTTAGTGCATAATACCAATCAATTTATTGATGGCATAGTATCAATATTATAAATCTTCACCCATTTAATAAATTTCAAAAAAATCATAAGGTGGAATCAAGGAGAATTATTTAGGTTAAAAGTTGTGAGATATATATAACATAAAATACATAAAGGCATATATAATGTGAATATAATATAATGGCCTAGTTCAATGTCATATAGGCATACAATGAACAACAACTATACATCAAGCCATACATGCATAAAATAAATTGACATAAGACATGACCCTATATATCAAAATGGATCGCTCTCTTTTCCTTACTTGTATATGTTTTTCCATCAAATAACTTACTAAAATATGTAGGTATTTATGATGAATGGCTATGGGTCCTCCTCCATTAAAAAAATAATATGTAGTTCAACCTATCCATATATAGATATTTTTAAAAGAATTACATATTGGAGCAAGATACTTAAAAAATTAACAAGTTACTTTTCAAATGATAAAAAAATTATTTAAACATTAACTTACTGGTATCAAGTGGTCATAATAAATTTAAATTTATAACCTAATAGGGTTAATGGTAGGTTGAGGATTGTGAATAGGAGAGTGAAATGGAGAACTAATAGAAGTCATTTCCGTATTCCTTATAAAGGAAGGGGTAGGACATAACAAACATATATATAGAAAATAAAAATTGAAAATCATCTCATAAAACTTCAATACAACTGACTAAATCATTTAAATATAATATAAAAATTTAAAAATTAATTTTTTTTTTACCACTTCATGTATGCTAATGATTTTAACATGACTAGAAGACATCACTGAAGGAGTCTACATGGATAATTATTTCATGAGTTAGTTACTTGCATAAGTAAAAATTAAAATTAAAAAAATATTTACATTTAAACATTACTATATTTCTCATACTTTGATGAGTTTTTGTGTAGATAAAATCATATTAATAATTACTACATTTTATCTCGCTCAAATAGATGGTGAAGTGTCTAGCATGGTCATCAAATAAAAAACAAAATATCATTTTTATTCACTTGTGCATATATATACAAAATAACATACATTTAATAACCATAATATTAATTAATCGTTAAAAAATATCTCTTTATATGTGTATATGGACTCAATATAAATAATATATTTGGTTTTGTAGGACCCACAATCCTACCACAACATAAAATAATAGACATACATTATTTAGATTCCTATGAAAAATAATTATTAAATTTTAAATTGCACAAATATTCGAATTTTAATAGGTATGAATTTTTATTTTGAAACATATAAAATTCATAATATACATGGGAAGTTATAGCTAAGGTGTCGATACCAAATGCATCTGACTAAAACATCAGTGAGATCAATATCATCTAGCCATAGGTGGAAAGACCTCCATGAGTGGGTTTCATGAAATATTCATCATCTTCTTCAATTCTAGTGAATATAACACCATAATATTTATAATGGTGAGGTTTGGCATCAATGATATAGGAATCATCCCCATGCCTACCGTTGCCAACAAAAGTATGAGGAACCTAGATCATATGCTAAATATGTTATCAGTAAGTACCTTATGCACATGTAAAGGATAAATCTATAAAATATGTCTAAATTTAAGGGGTATTGTTTGAGGAAGATGTTATTTTTGGATAGGTGATTGTGTAGGATGATTAGGTACATGACGTTAACCCAATCTATCATTTGTAGAGCCTTTTCCTCTACCCTAAAAATATGAGGACCAAAATAATATGGAATTTCATTAAGGAAAAATTCATAATAGAGTTTTGTAAAAAACTATATGGGAACCTCATTATTATCATAAAGTGGGTGATAAAATACCACAATTAGTCCCAAAAACATTGTTAGATTAACTCCTGGGTGCACAACCAGATTAGAATCCATCTTATTAATGCATCTAGCAGCACATCACTTTTTCATTAGTGAATAGTGCATAAATTTGGGATTTGGGTTTTTTAATCTTTCACAATGGTTGAAAACAATCCATCCAATTATCCCACCTATTAATTTGGCCTATTGACAATTCAATTTCACCTAATAATTTATCCAATATATTTTATATAGAATGTTATTGGGCATTACCTCATTGGGGATTAGTCATATTTAATCAAATTATCAATTTTCTTTTTGTTTTCTATTATGTTGGTTATGAATTCTTCTAGACAACCTTAGGGGCTTGATTAATTTTAGTAATATTGAGAGCATTTTTTAGGTTATTGGGTTTTGTGGGTTAGGAAGGATTTGATGGTTAGGAGGGTTTTTTAGTGTAGGATGTTTGGGTTATTTATTTACATTTGAAGGTGTATTTTTAAATTTAAAAAAGAATATATATTTTCAACAAAAAATCAAAATTTAATAAAAGTCATTACATATGTTTCTTATTTCACTCAAATTAGTTTGCATACCTTTCCACTTGCATTCCATTATCAATTTTGATTTCTTCACTTTTATTGACAAAATAAGAGTTGAGATATTTACATGTTTGGTCCCATTTCATGTCGATGAGAAGTGAAAGGCATCAAATTTTTTATTTACTTATAAAAACTTAAAATGTATATATATTTATAACAAATGAAACCACATACATAGTTATAACAAATAAAACACGTACATAGTTTTATATTAATAATAACCAAGCCTATGATCCAAGACAACATTTGTAGTTTAATAAAACATGCATGTAATTTAGAAACCATATACAAAAATGCTAAAATCACTTTAAGTGTAAAAGGTGTTCAATTTTTGGCCATCAAAATTCATGCACATACCCAGAACATAGATACATTAATTCATAAACATATAATTTTTGACACAAAACTAATAACATTTTTGTCACATATAGATGAAATATTTTAGGTATTCCATCCACATAGCATAAAATTTCATGAACAACACTTATGAAAAATAATATTTGTAACTTATAAAATGTCAATGAATAAAATAAAAACATTAATTGATATGAACATTAGATAACAGAGAAAAATGAATTCATAAAAGCATTTTGTTTTGATACATTTGAGTCAACATTTACTATAATGGGAATGAAACTATATTTTTTGATTAAAAAACAAATAAATTTTACTTACATGTGAATGAAATATATTGATAATTATATGTACACATATGTGTAAATGTTTAGTAAAACATTAAACATGTGTAGGTTGTTCATAGTATGTTTTGTTTCATCTCTCTAACATTTAATAAAACATATGGTTGTTGAGTGCCAAGAGCACTGAAATACATCCTTTAAATAAAGAGTTTGTAAATGATATCCACTATGATAGGGTGTTTTTTATTTCTTCTTGTACTAAATTACCTTGATTGATTCTATCCATAATCAATGAGTATTTAGTTTTCAAACAAGAACATTTAATCGTATGTGAATGAATACCTTGACGATCGCCATAAACATACTAGTAAATATTGAATCAAATATGAGAGATCATTATGGATTTATTTACAAGCAACACACCTCTATGTAAGTTCTCATAATTTAATAAACATACCATTTAATTTTTGTTTATATGTGAAGGAATGAAAATAAAAGGCACAATAATAATAATTTTCATCCTTTCATTCTTCTAACAAAAACTCCTCTTTGAAATGTTCCATGCACATTTAAGGGCAGGAGGTATACAAAATTAATGGATAAATGTTGGTTGGTGTAACATCTTATCACTTCACTCACATACTAATAAGCATTTAATTAGATGTGATAGCACAAATATAAAATATTAACAAAGGAAAAATATAAGAAAAACCAATAATGTTCAAGGCATGAAACACAAAATAGGATCATATAAGGCACAATAAGCATAAAATCCATTTAAAAATGTAAATAACTAGGAACATTAGTTACAGGCATGTAGTGAATCATTATATTTCCATAATAAATAAGAAAATGATATTTATCCATGCAAAAAATGGGGCTCATATATTAATGAGTCATGCCTCTTCCATCCCAAGTTAAACATAACCCAAAGGTGTTAGATATACAAATAACACAACATAGTGAATGGAAAATGTATGTAAAATAGCTACGTTAGTCTAGAAAAAAAAATTTATAATTGTTAATGAATAACATGCTAACTTGAATTTATAAAACATTTTGGTCTAATAGAAAAATAATTAAAAATTTCTAACACGTCAATGGAAAACTACATGCATCTAACCCCTGACATGATCCTTTGAATATGTTAAGGCTCATGCAATGTTGAAGCCTTCTTGTAGCTTAATTCAAAGTTGATACTCTCTATAAATAAAACTCTTTTTATAAATCAAACATAATATGTAAATTACACATTTTTTGATCTTATATTTTTTAATTTATATAAGAGAATTATTTTTTTTTAAATTTAAAATTATCTTAGAATGGTGAGGCTTAGACATGTTTGCATTCAATTTTGTAGGTAATGGCAATGAATTGAGGTTGATGGAGTCGTATGCTAGAGTAAGATGTTTGAATTTTTAATTGGATAGGATATAGTAAAATTTAAGTGGAAAATTTACAAAATTATGGTATCTTAGATGTTATTTATTTTATCTCATGTAAGTTACAATTAGTGGTAAAAAAGTGAATTTTAGGAGCTCAAAATATTTACTGGGGTTTGTGTTTTCTAAAAGTTTACACCTTAAAAATATTAGTAAAATATGTAACATTTAAAAAGTGTATTCTATTTTGAGAAAGATATTGATATTAATGAAAAATATATTCATTTTTATGAATATCAATTAATTTTTTGTAATATCATGTACATTTTAATTTTTATTGCAATGCAAATCTATTTTGATTATGTACCTATAATTTTATATAAATATTTATATTTCTAATAATATTTATTCAAATAATGAAAATACTTTTATAAAAAAAAATTAGTAACTTTTTAAAAAATAATAAAAACTATAGTACATAATAAAAAAAGTCTTAATATATGGTAACAAGGGAAATGGGTCACACCTACAATCAAAACTGTTTGAACCTATCCAATGGCTAGTCTCCTTCCCCTAAATTATCCCCATATTATTTGATATTTTGTAAAGTATATTGGTCCAATGGAATTACATGAAAAGGGCCCTTAGTACTAATTATACATTATTTTCAAATGGAGGACAAATTTTCATTATTTATGATATTAATATCCCACCAATAGTCCAATAGTTTTTATGTGTAAATAAATAGTTAAC
>JARHVA010007230.1:287500-357500 GCA_037957365.1 Torreya grandis | reverse complement strand
TATATTATATGATACAAATTTTATGTAGGTGGCTTCCAATGTTTGAGACTCTTGTAAAATATATAGGTTACTTGTCTAAAATTTTAGAGAGATCTAAATATGGTTATTTAGATATTAATGATCATGATGGACACATTCATAGTAATGAATTTCAATTTTTGGCAATTTCAAATGTGTGTGATCATTAAGTTCATGTACCAAAACTAATAATGAATACTTTTATTTATGGTCTCTAGAGAGCTTAAAAAATATTGTTAAAGAATATGATCAAAAACTTGTAGATAGTTTAAATCAAAGATTACCAGATCTTAATTGTTTCAATTTTTTCATTTTTTCAAACCTTATCATTATTCAGAGGATACATGTACTAGATAAGAAAATTCAAAGTGGTATCTTCGTAAATTTTTTGAACACTTGAAATATATTTTTTGTGAGGGATAAAAGCCTTTAATTAATTTTTAAGGTTGTTTAAAAGAGTTGTATAAATTTTTTGATACTTTGCACTTTAGTTATGAAGGATTTTACATGAATTAAGGCTGGAAGGTTTTATATGATAAATATTCACATACAAGATTCCAAATATGACAAAAATATGGTAAGCAATACTTAACATTACAACAAGTATAGTGGCATGTGAAAGAGTATTTTCAATATAAAACATAATAAAAGACATATCTTGACGGATCTTTGATACAATCGATGCCTTGATGTATGATTCATTGACAAATCTTGACATATCAACGGTGGATTAGAATAGGGTTTATGAATTTTGGAAAGATATCAAAGAAAGGAGGATTTCAAATATCTTATAATGTTCTATTTAGACATATGTGTAAATGTACTATTCTATTTCATATGATCTAATGAACACTCAAGATTTTTCTTACAATACTTGTTTAATGGTGCTTTATCAAGTAAAAATTAGAGATATACATTTGATTTTTTTGAAGATATACATTTGATTTTTTTGAAGATATATATTTACTTTTTTTTATAAGGATGAAATTAGTGCCTTAGAAAATACATTCTAGAGTTATATTCATCAGCTAAGGTTATCCTCATATCATAATTCCAACATGTATTTTGAGTCTATTTAACTAAGAATTTTATCCTAAATAACATTTGGAATATCTTTATTTTGTGTTGTTGGTTTCAAAGAGTGTGCTTCAAGATTTTAAGTGCATTAACAGATCTTTCTTATAAAGTAGAGGCTCAAAAGAATAAAGTATATATAATATTCATTTTTTTTATAATGGTTGGAAGATTATTTTATCATGTGTAATGTAAATATTTCTCATTTTTATTGCATCATAAGACATTTATATTTAGTTGTGGATATGAAGTGTTTAGTTATGTTTTATTTATGTTTGATGTTTTAAGGATGCATATTACTAGTATAATTTTAGGGATGTATATTACTATTAGAATTTCATATTAAACGTAAATAAATTAGATAAGGGATATTTAATATATAAAATGCTCCATGCCCATGAAATAAATGTAGTTTAATGAGGCTCTCCATAATATTTTACACAACTTTATGATTTATAGTTTGTCTAAATTTTTATTATTCGATGTATAAAAACACAAAAATATAGTAAATATTATGGTGGCATTGTAATCTAAATTTGGAACTAAGGTTCTATGGAGATTCAAGAAGCATTTTAGATATTTGATGTTGGAGGTTTTCTTGTAGATCTTAGAGATCTTTTGAGTAGACGGTTACTTGGAAGGGAAAAAAAGAAAATAATGGAACTATGTTGTGATTCAAAGGAACATTGAGTGGCCTATGAAAAATTATAATTCTAAATCTAAATTGAGAAATTATTCCTCTAATGGAGGTAGATGGAGTTTAAATAAATAAAACATAGATCATGAGAAGAAAAATTGGTTTATTTCTTATCGCTATCTAATTTAGGTGGGTATAATAATAGAGAACAAAAAGAATAGGATGGGAATAAGGACCATCTCTTTTAGGTATCCACTCTTCAAACAAATTTTTCTTAGAAAGACTAAAACCTATCATAGTGCCTATGACTAGTATTTTCCTCAATAAAACATTCAAGTCTATTGTAGGCTGCATTCAATTTCATTGTCACAAATGTTTATTAATAGTAATGAATATGTATTCAAAATATCACCTCACACAGAATGTTTTTTTAATAGTTAGTAGAGTGCCCATTTTAGTTTACATCCATTACTTAAAAATTCACCTCAGAGGGCATTCATATATGTTAAAATAAATTTTGTCCTTTCTTAATTTAAAACTCAACCATCTCTTAACTGATAGGGTGTTAATATTAAAAAGTCATTTTTTAAAGTTTTTTTTCCTTTTGTAAAAATTAATGTAGTATTGTTCAAGGCAATGTACATTTTTATTATGTAATCATATGCTTCTATAGACCTGTGTAGGGGTAATTGAAAATGGCAAACATGTTAAAAGAACTTTGACATTTTCATGGTAAAATCATATGTTTCTATAGAGTTTTATGATCATAACAAGATAAAATATTATGGTTTATTTCACCTTGGTCTATATGTGAGAGAAATACTATCAATTTTTGGTCATAGGCTCTTGTACAAACTGAGACCTATAGGTGTTTATTTTATTATTTACGTCTATGATTATGTTGTAATAAGCCTATTAGGGATAAAATTGAGGATGTTTTTAACTTTGTTAATATTAATGGATTTGATCTGTATAGATAGTTGTATGTTAACATTTTGAAAAAATGTGTGTAGCTATAGTGAATGTTCTTTACCTACAACATGGGGAATAACAACTAGTTTTAAGTGCTTTCTATATGAAAATTATGAAAGTTAAAAATTAAAAATGAATGTCATGGGAAAAGTGGCATTAGTCTAAAAACCATCAATTTTTTTCCTTGATAGGTAGATGTGACTGTTAAATTTAACCTCTAGTCATTAGTGATTTATAGACATATAAATGTGTTGAGTGTGTAGTCCACTTAGAATGAATATTAGGCACATAAAGAGCATGACATTGTTTAATGAATATATAAATATCACATGTTATATTTGACTAGTCTATAGATTCCCTAGTCCTTTATGAGTATTAAACTTGATTTTTTTGGAAGATTAAAAATGATTATAGTTTCTAAGGAAGAGAAGGCTGAAGGATAATGCAAATGATGATTTTATCATTCTAGAAATCCAAACCAAAAGTTAACAAGGTGAATGATGGTGTAAAGATCTATTGAGGGAACAAAGTTTGAACATGCAAAGATGTTTTGGATTGAGAAACAATTTGATTGAGGGAAGAAAAATTTGACAACAAAAGTGAGAAATGAATCTCTCACACAAAGAAGGCTATTTTAGAATTCCAAGGCTAGGATTCTTGTTTTTCATAGTGATATTGGTCGTTTCTATTTTTGTAAAAAGAATACCGTAGCCTTGAGACCATCATAAGTTTGGATTTTATATTCATTTTTTTGAATTTCAACCATCATTTCCATACTTATAGTAGTTTTTAGAGATATGGTTTGTCAATATTCCTTAACTCATAGGGACGTAATGAATATTAGATTTTATTCACAGTCCACTCAGTCTTTTACATTCTTTTAGGTAGCTAAGCATAACCAACAAGTATAAAGTATTTCCAAGACTCCCTTTCATCATTGTTTTAGTTGGCTGAGCATAACCAGTATATTTTAAAATTAATTTATCTAAAATTTTATATATCAACTGTCTAGTTGATACTTTTCACAAATAGTTATCATTTTATACTTAGACATCTTTGACAACACTTTATGCATATTAGCTAAGCCCTTCCCTCTTAGGTTAATAAAAACTTAGAACTAGTTTATTTTTGACTTCCATATAACCTATCAACCAGTGTTTGGTCTTTTTATAAATCAAAGAGTTCTTGTTAAGCTTTTATACCATTTCCATTTCATTTCGCTCATATATATTTTTAAATTTGTATTATTTTGGTAGTAACAGATAATATGTTTAAATAATGAGTGTTTAAATTTATGGAGTCTTTGTTATCATTATTTCTATTTACTAGTTTCAATCCATAGATTATTTTTATATGCATTATAATTGATCACATGGTTATCCTAATTGACAAGTTTTTTCTACCTACTAAGTCATCCACCACTTTTTATTATCATTCACTATTGTCAGAACCTAGGTATAACCATCTTTTAGAAGGAATAAATCATTTTAAAAATAGTTTAAATGCCCCACACATTTACTATTTTCCTCTTGCTATGTCAAAATTATTTATGAACAATGAATTTTGTTATATTTAATATATTTTCACCAGTGATAGGTTATATAAAATTTTGCATTGTTCTCCTTATATAAAAAATTAAAAGGTTACTTTTATTTATTTTTATCCTAGATATCTAGGTTATTAGTAAAACCTCTAACACTGTGGGGCCTTGATTTTGGTTCAAAACAAGGTATGACCACTATCCCCTAACTTGTTGTGTAAATTTAAGGGTAATTAGTCCTATGGGACCTAGGAGATTAGACACTTAGTGGGGTCTTAAAAAACACTCAAGTCCTATGATCATGCAACACCCTTATGCCAATGTCACTTCTCTTTATAAATGTTAGCATTATTAGTATAAACATTACCTTATCCTCTCTTACCTATTTTTTTCAACATAATTGATTAAAATTTTAATACAAAACTTTTACAAAAATCATCAAACTCTTATATACATGCTATTTACGAAAGGGATCATCACCCCCTCATACTGAAACCTTAATTCCCAAACATTAATCACCTCATAAAATATTTTAATGTAAGACTATATTTTCATTAATCTTACTTAACTCCATATATAGTTCTATTATGACACATTTTTAAAGGTAATAGGTAATACATTTAGGGGGTTTCACCAAACTCACCTAGATATAATGTTGTTCTCCCACACTACCTTTGCCAGAATACTAGTGAACACTAACATCTTTAATAATATACCTATAAAAATACCCTTGAAGTTAAATATTTTTCTTGGAATCAAACGTTGGAATATGAAATATTTATTTCCTTATGACATGTTTGATTCAAGATTGATCATTTGTGTAGAGTCTATAGAAATTTCAAAGGAAAGAACGAAACCTCTTGGTGGAAGGATTACCTCACTTGACATATTACGATAGAAGGGGTATAATAATAAAATAAAATGATATAACTCATCCTCATATCAATTGTAAACCCTTGAACTAAATTAAATACTTGTAAATGTAAATGATCCTTAACAAGCAGATAGAGAAACCAAAGAAAAATTGAAATACCCTACCAAAGAGAAAGTTTGAAGTGAAGGTTGTAAGGAATCAAATAAAATTGAAATATATATTCCCTTCTCTCCCATGTCAAAATTATATGACAAAAAGTACTAGAATTTAGCACAGATGAGGAAATGAAGACTCAACAAACCCTAGTTTCAAAGATTATCCATGACATAGGGTCAATAGTGGTATAATGCAATGAGGATGTTATATTAAATGTCAAAAACAAATAATAGAAGTTCTATTATATCTTAGCAGTAATGATATGTGTTTATGCGGAAGGAATATGGAAATTCTGTTGTAGGATGCATTTTGTTGGGATGAAGACTAAATACTAAAGGTTTTTTCAACAATTGTCAGTTGATTTTTAAAAGTTTTTTTGTTAACTAGTCTTTATTTTTGGATTGGAACTTTATTTGATGTAGGTTTGATGCTTTGTCCCACGTTTCCCAAGAGAAGGGCTATTTTCTATTAGATATAAGGTTATATCATTCCTTCCTTGTTCAAGGCTTCAAATCCTTTCAAAATATTCATTTTAGGCACATAAACAAATAATCATATATATTATTTTATCCTCTTATTATACTTTTAATTATTATGATAAAAATAGAGAAATAAAATATATAAATTATCTTTCAAAACTACAATATCTCAATTACTACCCATTCGCTTGGATTCAATAATACTTGGTGGAGGGGTATTAATGCTTTCATATATGGGTATAGGATAATATTGTTGAATGTTTATCTAAAAACTTATCAAATATTACCTACATATCAAAATAGATGTCTTTAAAGGAGATAAGTTATCGTATTTTGATTAATTACAGTAGTTAATTAGCTTTAGTTTTCCATGAGTAAATATTCAATGGGTTTAAAAGGATAGGGAACTACTCTAGTCATCAAAATGACTTCTTAATAATGTGTACATAGATTTATTTATAGTTTCTAAAGACTTATCTAAGCTTATATTAATATAAACCATATCCTATTTAAGACTCAATGTACATTGGGGTTCACTATTTGTACTCCATATTTTATGGCCATACACAGTATAAAACATATTATTATTATCAATGCAAACATTCATTTTATGTTCACCATTCTACACTACTTTACAATGGGATTATATGGATTTTGGTTAAGGGTTTGCATTCATGGAACACTATCTCTGTAGTATCATTCATTATATATACATTTTATTTTAATGGTAGGGTTACTCTTATAGTATGACATGTCTACAAAGAAACCATTTGATTTATGGTTAGAGGTAAAGTTCTCTAATGATCTTCCCCCTACCTTAGTTTTATTATTGTGACATCAATATGATCTCTAATGCTTATCTTCTTCTGCTAATCTGAACTCTTTTCTTTTATTCTTTTTATTTAATTTGTTTCCAGTATAATATTTGTAAACTTATATTACTTAAAAGGAAAGAATTGATATTTATAATAAAAAAAATTAATCTATTATACATTAATTTATAAATGTGAAATGTGGTAGTTTTTACCATCTATAATCTTATTTCAAATGGATATGTGGAAAAAATGTATATATTATTTTTTATTTAATCCATTATATCTCTATAAGGTGTAATTTTGATTTTGTGGTTCAATCACTTGAATGAAAAGGGATGTAAGATGATATTAAGTAATGGGTTCATGCTTATTTTGATCAATAGATAATTTTTTTATAATAATTTTTATTTTACACTTTATTAAATAAGGAACAAAATTAATTTGGCTATAGTGTACATTGATGAAAATAAATTATTTGATTACTTCACTTTACATATATAACTTATGTTTTCACATTTATGTTTTTATGTAAGATTTTTTAGTTAGCTAATAACTAGTGAAGGATATGATTGAATTTTCATTCTTGGTATATGTATTTTGAATTAGCATGGAAAAAAAAATTGATACATTTTTCAACTATTCTAAAGAGAGGTTCTTACTCAAATCAATATAATAAAGACCCAAATTATATTATGTGTGTCTAATTAGGTTAATGGTTCTTGCTTGTCACAAACTAAATATATCAATGAACTAATTGATTCATTAACTAAATGATGGACTCAAATAGTGAAAATTTATCCCCAAATCACATTATGTGGTTGAAAATAGGATCATGGGATAAAATTTCACCACATTCCATCCCTTATTAAAGTGAGTGAGTAATTAGTTCAATCATAGACTCATCTATGGTAGATTTATTCATAGTTTACATTATGTGGTCACAACTAGGTTCACGCTATTAAATTACCAAAAACTAGAATTCTCATTAAACCAAATGAGTAATTGGTATAACTAACGACTCACTTGGTATAAATGGAGCCATACATCACATTATGTGGTCATAATATCTAGCTATAATAATGTTCTTAAGGATTAATTTTTTGAATTATTCCCTATTGAATCAAATAAGTAGCTATCTCAATGACTAAATTAGGAAACATTGAGACCCAAATCACTATCATTATAATTGGATTTATGGGGTTCAATTCAAAAAATTATATCCCTTATTGAACCAAATGAGTAATTGGTTCAATTAGGGACATAATTTGGACAAATCAAGCTAAAATCACATTATAAAGTCTTAATAGATACACCATGATTCAATGGACCAAATAGTTTTTTTCATCAAACTAATTTAGAAATTATTTCTATGAATTACTCAATATATGAAAATAAATTCCAAAATCACAATATCAATTTACAATTATGCTCATGGGGATCAATTTCCCCAAATTATTTTCCTTATAATGAGTAATTTTTTAAATAAGGGACATGGTTTGGATAATAAAGTCCCAAGTCATATTATTTTATCTTGAAATTATCCAAATTTGAATCCATAACTGAAAAATGTGAGTAATTGGTTCAATCAGGAACCTAATTAGGTGAAACGGATGCATAAATAACAATAGGTTGTCACAATTGCCTTCACTAAACTATATTACCCAAAGTTATGTACTTAATTGAATATAATTAATAATAAATTCAATATAAACTTAATTTCATAAATAAATTTCCCAAACTAGATTGTATGGTCAAAATTAGTTCAAAATTAAGTTTGGAGGACTCCACTAGCCCAAACTACCTCGCTAATTAAAATAAATGAGTAACTAGTTCAATCGAGAACATAATTAGGGGAAATTGAGTCTTGAATAATATTACATGATTTCAGTTAGATTCATTGACTAGATTAGCATAAATTTTATCTCTAATTCAACCTATCGTGTAAGTTATTCAATAAGGGAATTATTTTGAGACAATTAACACCCAAATCACATTATGTCTTCATATTGGAATTAGGTTCATGGAGCTCAATTGAACCAAATTTCTTCTCTCAATAAATGAAATGAGTAATCTATTTGATTATGGAATAAATTGAGATAAATAGAACCTAAATACACATTCTGTAGTAGAAATATCTTGGCATGAAATCAACATATTTCATTAAGATTAAACAAATGATACATGGACATAATTTATAAGTCTAGATATGTTCATAATAGTCCTATAAAATAGGACAAGCAAATCATCCAAAATCTCCTATTTTATTTAAAGGCCTAACTTAGTCTAACAACTAACCTATATTATATGTGATTTGTTTTATAAGATAAAAATCCATATTTACAAACATAGGTGAATTAGTTTATTCTAACATTATCCCCCTTAATTCATCATAGTTTGGAGATCACAAGAGAGATATATTTTGAATTCCTCGAACATATCATGTGAAAGTTACATCGTGGAGACATCTGCACACTGATCTTGAGTGGGGAAATAATGGAGCTATATATCGTGTTATTGAACATGTTCATGAATGAAATGGAATTGAACTTCAATGCCCTTCATGCATTCATGAAACATTAGATTTTGAACAAGTTTAAGAACACTTTGATTGTCATAGAGAACTATTGGTTGAGTATGTGGAACTCCCAATCCCTCTAATATGTGATGTAAACATATCATCTCATAGACAACTCCTTCTATAGTGTGATATTCTACCTCAGTAAAAGAACAAGAAATAAATTTATGCTTCTTTCCCCCCATGAGATTGGACCAAATCCAAGAAAAAATACAAACACAAAAGTGGATTTTATGTCATCAATTAAACCTTCATGATCTACATCCATGTATCCTATTAAGAATAAATTTTCATTCTTATTGTATGTTAGGCCATAATCCATTATTCTTTTAGTATATCTCAATACCTAATTATTTTCTTTCTAGTGGCTTACCTTTGGTCTTGCATGAACTGTGAAAAATAGATGACAATATGCCTAATATATGGCCTAATGCATGTAAGGTAGATGAGACTCCCAATGAATTGGTGATAAAGAGTACAATCTACTAGAGGTGATGGATCTAAGTGAGATAGCTAAAGTCTTGTCTTCATGGGTGTAGAAATTAGTTTATAATTCATCATTCAAAACCTCTTGAGCAATGTCTTGGTGTACTTCATCTTAGACATGAATATGTGGTGCCCTTTTCCATACTTATAATCCAAGATATTAGTGTAGTATCCTGAAATCTATCATGTCAAATGATCAACTAAAATAACTCTTTGTTGCATCAATTATCATCATTAAGCTACCATTGATGACTATATCATCAACATAAACAATAATAATAACAATATCCCCTCCTTGATTTCTAAAGTAAATATTGGTATCATATGGATTTGTCTAAAATCCATTCTTCATGAGATGATCATCAATTTTGATATACCAAGTTATAGGAGCTTATTTTTAGATTATATGATTTTGAACACTTTCTAATCTTGCCCTAGTGTGACATAAGCCTCTATTTGAGTCACATGGACCTCTTCCTATATATCTACATATAATAAGGCACTTTTGACATCCATGTAATGAACATTCCAAACAAACTATGTAGCCATTGAAAAGATCATTTGGATTGTCTTTATCTAAGTTGTAGGAGAAAAAGTATCCTCTTAGTCTATACCATCTTTCTAATCATAACATTTTTCTATGAGTATTGCCTTGTATATGTTTATAATACCATATGATTTGTATTTGGTCTTAAAGAAACATTTTCAACCAATGGGTTTATTCCCTTATAGAAGATCAACAAGATGCCATATGTTATTCATCATGAGAGACTAAAATTCTACATCCATGGCATCTTTCAAAGGTTTGGACTCTAGAGCTTCATGGACTATAGAGGGATCAAATAATTCTATAAATATGTACATTAAGGCTAAATTTACCTCTTGATGAGTCATATTTTGGGTCCTCAATAATGTGGATAAAGTGTCTAGGGGTCCATCCAATTTTCCATCTCAAATTGTACTCATACACCATTTAGGAATACATTGAGTAGATGTAGCTGGTGTTGGATCTTTTGATTGACCTTCACCATTATTTTCATATAGAAATAATATATTTATGATGCCTATGTCAAATGTATGTGTAATGGATAAACTAATTTCACCTTATTCATGTAACACTACATCCCTACTGAGAAGAATCTTTAGAGCTTCCAAATCAAGGAGTTAGTATGATTTTAACTCTTTATTGTATCCACAAAAAATACGTTGCTTATTTTTATTATCTAATTTCCTTATTTTCTTCTTTGTGATATGCATGTACTCTTTGAAACCAAAAAATTAATATTTATAGACTTGTAGATTTTCTCACATCCATACTTCATGTGGTGTTATTCCATCAAGATCTTTGGTGGGTGCCCTATTTAATAGGTACATAGCTGTCAAACATGATTCTACCAAGCTTCAAAACATCTCTATTATTACATGGTTATTCCCTTTTACAACACCATTTTATTGTGGTGTGTAAGGAGTAGTGTATTGATGACATATCCCATGTTATTCAAGGTATGAAATGATCTTGTTAATGGTGTATTCTTCCCCATGATTTGAGTGGAGGGCCTTGATTTTATGACTAGTTTCATGTTCAATAGAGGCCTTGAATTATTTGAAGGCTTGAAACCGTAATATTTAGACTTCAACAATGAAACCCACATCTTATGAGAATGATCATCAATAAAGAATTGAAAATACTTTTACCCTTTGAGTCTATCATTCATAGGTTTATAAAGATCAGTGTGTGACAGATCAAGTGGATGTACAGATTGATATTCACCTTTTCAAAAATGATCTCTTTGTTATTTACAAGCTAAGCAAATGCAACAAATGTCAGAAGATTGTTTGAGTGTGGGAAGACCTCTTACCATGTTATGTCTGATTAATGAAAGAAAATACCCATAACAAAAATGATCATATCTTATGTGCCATAACAGATATTTATTTGTATTATTGACAATAAGTGCCTAATGATATTTATTTACCAAATCAAGATGAAACATTTTTCTTACATTTGAAGCTTGTGTAATAGTTCTAGAGCCTCTTGACTTGTTCTTGATAAGGCAAAACTTATTACAATCTTTGTGATCAAACTCAACATTTAGATTGTGATCAAAAAGTTGATTTATAGATAAAAATATTTTAGTCAGTCTTGGGACATAAGAACATCTGTGATCTTGGTCATTTTGTGATCAAGTTTAAAAACAACATCACCTCTACCCTGTATAGTATATGATGAATCATCATGAAGAGAGACATTAACCTAAGATCCTAATTAGTGTATGGTTAAAAACCATTCTTTATATCTTGTCATGTAATTTGTGGTAGCATAATCAACATACCAAATAGAATTTTAAGAACAAGGTTCCTCATGTGTCTATGTAGTAAAGATGTGATCATCTTCTGAAGAATGAACATCTTTGATAACATTCCCATGTTGTTGTTTATTTTTCCAATTATGTTTGGAATGGGGTTTTGTGTTTGATAATTGAGGTGAATTATTTGAAGTTTAATTCTTATTAGATGATCCATATGTGAATGTATTATACTAGAATTGTTTTAGGTCATGCCTTATCTTTCTGTAAATAAGACAAACCTTATCTGAATGGGTTTTGTTCCCCTATTTATTTATTTTTCTGTTCTACTTAGGGTTATTTTTAGATTCCTTTATTAGATTATTTAATTTCTAAGAGGATGCAAGTGCATGCTCTTCATCAGGTTCCTCTGTAGTCGGTATGGCTTCCTTTTATTGCAACATGTTAGCCAATGAGACAAAGGTTGGTTTCTAAATTGTGACATTCAATGTGGTCAAAAATATTTTGTATGTAGGGGGTAATGATCTTAAATTAAATGGGACCAAATAGTAATCTTTCAATGGGTATCATAATGCATCAAGTGAAGCCTGCAAGGTTGAAACTCTACAAAGAAAATCCTCAACTTCTTCCTCTAATTTTAACTTGAGTGAATGGAGCTAGTTCTAGAAATAACACAATTGATTTTTATTCTTTGAATCATACATGGTTTGAAGCTTATCCCATGAATATTTAGTTGTAGTGGCACTATTTATATGGGGTTGTACTTTATCTAAGACTTCAAACATGATTAAGATCTTAGTCTTCTGATTAGTTTTATCAAAATTTCATTGTTGATCAACATCAATAGCATGTCAGGTCCATATGCCATCAACTATTATCAATACTTCCTCAAATTCCAATTATGTTTTGACATTGATTTTTTATGTTTTATAAATATCACCTCCAAAAATTATGTATGATAGAACAAAACATGGTCCATTTCCAGCCATGTGTGCAAATATGATCAAACTAATCAAGGGTGATGGATTGGTTCCTTATCACTCTAGGTTTCAAGGTCTCCCTTTCTATATGTTATCATACTAATATATAGGACTTTTTTATATACATGCCCTTCCTTTATACCCATCAATAAGGATAATAAGTTCATCCTTTCATTAAAACCCATGGTATGGGAAATAAGCATAAAAGTACATGAAATAATATTATACTTGGTTCCTATAAAGTACTAAAAAGGGTTCATCCAATCACTAACACCTACTTAAATCGATTTTTGCATATGTATCTTTAACTTTTCTATATACTTGGAAATACCACCAGTCAATATTTATGCCTTTTGATTGAAATACATGTGTAAATAGAAGGAATTCTATGAATATATCTAATACCATATATGAGAAAAAATTAAGTGCAAGTCAAAAATGAAAAATACTGACTTACACACTTTGAATGGATTGTATAGACTATTTCACACTTATACAACCTACATCTAGATATTGGGGAATGGATTTATGAATGCCTCTATAAAATTTTAGAATCCAACTCATTTTGTATGGCCTATTATGAATAGAAAAATGTATGACACTTCTACAAAGACACCCAAACAAGATGTACTTGATTCCAAAGAACCAAAATATTTTACATCCTGGTCATAATTATATAGTTCAAATTTCATAAGGTGTAAAATATATCAAAGAATACCTAATCAAGTTTTCACATGCCTATGGAGAGTGTAATGTTTACTGTGCATGAAAAACCATACGTATTGGTAGGAAAATTCAAGACTAAAAATTGCTAAATTATCCTCTATTATTTCAAGTGCAATCTAACTTTCACAATGATTAATTTATTAGATATTGGATCTGATAATGAACTACTCTAATACCATATCTAAGCACATAATTTATATATTTCATTAAGCTTAAAAAAAACAATACATGGATGTAATTTATAAGCCTAGATATGATCATAATAGTCCTATAAAATAGGATGAACAAATCATCTAAAATATCCTATTTTATTCAAAGGCCTAACTTAGTATAAAAACTAACCTATATTCTACATGATTTATTTTATAGGATAACAAACCACATTTACAAACAAAGGTGAATTAATTTATTCTAAAAAAATAAGATTCATGGGGATAAGTTACCCAAACTTATATCCTTCATTAACCCAAATTATTTATTGGTTCAATAAATAACTTAATTGTAGAAACTATATCCCCAAATCATAATAAATGGTAAAATATCTAGTTATAATTGGGTTCATGGGGATAGATTAATCAAAGTTGTGTCCCCCATTAAGTTATTTTTAAAATTATATTAATTAGGGACTCAACCATGGTAAATTAAATTAAAAACCTAATTATATGGTCAAAATTATGTTATAAGGCAACATTTCTCTAAACTTCATCCTTTTTTAATATTTTTTTAATAATATATTAAATTAGGGAGCTAATTGGGGTAAATGGAGATAAAAATCACATTATTAGTCACCATTAGGATCTCAAGAGTAGATTGTCCCAAATTTTATCCTTCATAGAACAAATAAAATAGTTGGTAAAGGAAAGGACTCAATAAATTAATTTTGATACTCAAATCACATTATCTAGTTCTGCATAGGTTCACAAGGATCGATTGCCTAATATTGTTTCCCTTTTTGAATCAAGCGAGTAATTGATTTGATCAGGCTTTTATTTATGTATAACTAATCCCTAAATCACATTATGTGGTTAAAATGATATACATATGATTTAATTACCCTAATTTATGTCCCTTATTAATCTAAATTAATAATTAGAAAAAATGGAACTCAACTGGGTAAAATGGAGCACCAAATCACAATATATAGTCATAATTAGATTCATAACATGTTATATCCCTAATTACATTATTTATTGAATTAAATGAGTAATTGGATCAATCAAAGACTAATCTTAGGTAAAATCATCTTCAAATGAAAAGAACCATCTTTTAATGGAATTTTGGGTTTAAAATATGGTTCATAAGGATCAATTTCACTAAATTGCTTCCCTAATTAACATAAATTAGTAGTTGATTAAATCGTATAAATAATTAGGTAAATATAACCCACAATCAAATTATATAATTTAAATTTTGATCATTGTGCTTAATTTCTAGAATTTTCATCCCTCATTGAAAAAAATGAATCACTCAATCACATTATGTGGTAACATTATCTAGCTAAAATTATGTTCACATATCTCAATTTAGTAAACTTTCTTATCTCATTGAATCAAATGATTGATTGGTTCAATTAGGGACTCTATTGCTAAAAAATGAGCCCTAAATTGCATTATGTGGCCAGAGTTTTGTTCACAAGACACATGTTATAAAAGTATATCCCTCACTAAATCAAATTATTAATTGGTTAAAATCAATGGCTAGGTAAAATGAATCTTGAATGACATTATCGAGTCGTGATCAGGTTTAAACGGATTAATTGGGAAAAATAATGTTAATAATTGAAAAAATCAAGTAAATAATTCAACAAATGACTCAATTAGGGAAAATATAACCACATAAAAGAAATATAATTTCAATTACATTCATAGTGCACAATTTTCTAAAGAAAAAAGAAACCTCTTAGGAAAAATTAATCTAAGAAGATCTAGGTCACTCAGTCATAATATATATTACTATAGTGGCACATATATCCTTATGCTTATGTTAATATATGTGTTAGTGGGACTTATACCTACATTTTAAATGATTCATTGTAATTGATTTCTACTTTACCTCACATTCTTTATAGTGTTATTAATGTAACCAATGGTATGTCAATAAAACCAACTAATGACATCACCAAAGATTACAAACACAAAGTGGTTGTTACCAACAATTATAATGGAAGAACAATGATTCATATTATTTCATTGTATAAACATTTACACTTACATTACTTATAGGTTAAAAATACATAGTGATGGACTACATAGAACAATATAATTATGAAGCCCTATATAAAAATATCTAATCTCTTAGATTGTACAAAACATAACATAATGGGAATTTTTTATGGTTCTAATCATATTAATAATTTATTTTTATTTCCTGGTTATTTACCATATTTCCTTTCATTCTCTATTTATTTCAAAAAATTAATTCTACACATAACATTTTAAACCTTCATTAAGTAGGTTGTCCACTAGGTGTCATCCTAACTGTAAATTAATGTTATAATAGCATACATACTTCATATCATTCTTCAATTGTATCATTTTATTTCTAATGTTTCTTCATTATTTTTATCCACACACATATAGGGACTGAGTATACGAAATTAGGGCTCAAGAATAATGACCCATCATCATACCTTCCTTCACACCCTCAAATGAGAGACAATACCACAAATATCCCAACTCTAGAAATGTTCCAAAAGATGATAGAGAACACTTAAGAGAATAAACAACAAATTTATAATATTTTTATGTATGGGAACAAGAAAGAATTATAGACCACTTTTATCTTCTTCTCAGGCAATATATTTCACTAAAAACATCTAATTCCCATCGTCCTTTTGCGCAAATGCCATATAGGTTATAAGTTAGTATATGCATTCTTAAGTTTTAAGCTAAAATATATGTGAATGCACTAGATTAATGGATTAGCCTCATATTCTCATATTTTTTGGTACGTAATTTAACTCACCAAACTAAAATTACATTTCCTATTATGGAAACTTCTTTATTATTTAGGAAATGGTGGGAAAATTACTACACTACAAATGAAGAAGACATGTTTAAAGTAGACATGTGGAAATAATTCTAAGAAGCACTAAAATAAATATATTATTACTTTGGTAACCATGATGATAAATACTTTAATTTTTATTATTAGCCTTAAAGCAAAGCGTATTATTTCAACAATATACAAATACTTTCCATACCCTAGTATCCAAAACTAGGATTTAGGATTTGGAGCCAAATCTTCTTATGAAATCTATGCTAGGTTTGAGACTAAAATTCCAATAAAATTTTGATTTCTTGACTATCTCCACCATTTGAGAATACTATAAATATAATTTCAAGTTTTAATCAAAGGCTAAGGCCAAAACTAAGACATAAGATCCAATGTTTTATACTAAGTAACAATATTATAATCTTTCCAATAAGATTTCCAAATTATGGAGTAACTATAACCCCCCACCAAAGAGTAAGTAGTAACTATTATTTGATTATAGAAATATGTCCAAGACTAAAAAGTGGTGTTCAATTCACAACTCTAGAATTCATTCGAATGATGAGTGCTACACTATGAAAACCCTACTTCCATATCTTAATGCCACCGATACCATCACCATAAAACCATAGGAAGGTAAACATGTCATGGATTTTGATCTTATCACTCTATTAGGTATTAAAAACATCTCTACTACCCATTCATAAATTTAGGAAGCAATAATATTGTTCCATTTTGACATATGGATTAATGCCCAACTAGTAAACTTTATTATTGACTATAAGATTTAGAATCACATGATTTATCTTGAGTCAGTTAAAGGATTGAAACTATGATTTACACCTTACAAAAACCATACTCTAATGGATGGTTTAGTGTAGGTTCTGTTAAATTTTACACCAAAGAATGTCAAATCGTGTACAATATCAATCCTTTTCAAGATATAGTCCTTTGAGAAATCACTCTATTATAGGTATGTGATATTATATTAGATCAACCATATATTTTTCATAGGCATGGAATTTATAAATCAAAATTTATAAATTTTATCATAAAATTTAGTGTAAGTACCACATACTGGAATTAGTCCCAAACCTATCACTCATTAGTTACAAGTAGTGTAAGAGGAAAGTCATATATTTTAATAAGTTTATTATTTTGTGGTGAGATATGAATTTAATAAACTCCTTGAAGAACCCTTGTTAACTACAATTCCCCCACATATAATGTATAAATATACATTTCCTCTCAAGTTAGATGAATATAAAGATGTGGCTTAGATATGTAATTAAGTGCATATTCACTTTATGGTAAATCATTCTATCAATTTGATCCCTAGAACACGTCTTCATAATGATTGATTATATCAAATAACATTTAAAAAAAATTAAGATATCAAGTGATATTTTTATGAAGTCATGGATAAAGGATATATCAGGCCCAACTCATCACCTTATAATAACTTAATTTTAATGGTGCCAAATAAGGATGACACACGGAGGCTCTGTGTTGACTAAAAAAAACTAAATAATATTAAAGTGAAAGACTAATTTTCCCTTGTATGAATTGAGGATATTTTAAACTAGATCCAAAATGGGAAAAAATTCACTAAGATCGACCTAAAATCAACATAACACCATAATCATATTGATCCTACATATGTTTAAAAGATAACCTTTAAGGGGAAAGTGTGCTTAATCAAATGGATATTTATGCCCTTTGGCTCCACCAATTCCCCATACACATTCATGAGGATGATGATTGATATCTTAAAGCCATTCATAACTTCATTTATAGTACTATACTTTGATGACAACTCACTCTTTAGTAAAACATGGGATTAGAACATATGCCATATTTATTAGGTTCTTAACACTTTCAAGAAACATAAACCCTCTTTGAAGATGGAAAAATATTAATTTTATATGCATTAGATTAAATATTATATACATTATGGATACATAATGAGTACATATAAATCCGACCAATACCAAAGTAATCCAATATTGGCCTCAACCAAATAATATCACACAACTTTACTGATTATTGGAATTGGAAAACTTATACTATATTTTTGTAAGTGGTTTCTCTCATGTGACTTTATATCTAAACTATGTTACCCAAGGTGTACCTAAAATAAAGTTCAACTAGACTAACACATAATAAAAGAATATTTGAGGAATTAAAATTCAAACTTTTTACTGCACCAATAATTTCTTTGTTAGACCTTAAACAATCATTTAAGCTTGAGACATGCCTTTGACTTTTCACTTCCAACAATTCTCACTTAACATGTTTAGTTAGATCGATAACACAATAAAACATTCACTACACTGATAGGGTACTACCCAACATATGATCATGAGATTTATGTTATTGCTCAACAAATTAAATATTAGAAGCACTATATTTTGGGAAAAGAGACTATGATCCACACATATCATAATATACTTAGATTATTGTTAACACAAAATAATTTTCAATACCAATGATGCTAGAAATGGTTTTCTTACCTTCAACAGTTCCATCTAACCAATAGACATAATAAGGTAAGTGGAAACCATGATATATATTTATTAATTTGTACTTTGATTTAAACTCTCCTTTCCTTACTTGATGTATATCGACATGAATTTAACACATAATTATAATTGTATCAACCTTACATGGATTTTTCATATATTCATCAAAATTTTCTTTGCAATAATTAAATTATAGAATTATACTTTTAGGATGGTCTTCTCTATCTTCTTGGGCAATAGTACATTTTTTATGAGGTAGAAAGATGAAAACTAGTATGAAAATCTCATTTAAATAATGGTATGGGACATTTTGTGATTAAAAAGACAGTTATGATGTTTCATACGTATTTATACTAGCCACATCTTAGTTTTGATTTTTTATAAATAGATAAAGTTGTGTACAACATGTGCCATAACTATGATGGCCAATAAGAAGCAAGGTCTACACACAACTCTTCCACCACTAAAAATACCAAGGTAATATTTTTCCATAGACTTTATCTTAGGATACCCTACTACCCAAAATTGTAATGATTGTGTATATGTAGTAGTTAATAGATTCTCAAAAATGGAAATTCATACACCTTTTAATAAAGTTATATGATCTCTATAAACATCTCAATTATATTTTTAGTATGTCTAGATCCACTTTGGATCTAATAAACTATCTCATCTGATATATAAAAAATATATTTGAGCCATTTATGGAAAGTACATTAGTTTAAGCTTTACACAAAGGTGAATAAGTCCACTTATTTACATCCCAAACTGATGAAAGTATGAAAGTGGTAAATATGATGATAGTGCATCATATAAGAGTTCACACTTTGAATAGGAAACACATTTGGGATGAATTTATACCTTTTATTTAGCACAAATACAAGATATATTTGCACAACTCTAATACACAGTGCTTTGTAGGTTTATTTGTGTTTTAATCCCTATAAAACCATTGAAGTAGATTATCATATTCCACCAATAATAGTTGAATCTCCTTCAACTAAAAACTAAGTTGAATTTTTTCCTAAATTCATTGAAAATATTTAACATCTTCAATAGTAGATGCAAATGATTATGTAATAGGTAAATTTAAAGTATAGTAAATGCCATAACAAGTATCAAACATTTCACACCTTTAAGGTTGGTGATTAAGTATGTATACACATGTAAAAGGAAAAAATTATAGGAACTTACTATAAGATTAATCCACTTTAGTATCGGACTTACACGATCATAAATAAATTAGGAAGCAACACTTTCAATCTCAATATACCAAATTATCTTGGGTTTCACCTAGTCTTTAATACAAAATTATCACACCATAACTTTTCACCCATGTTGGATATTTTACATACTTTGAAAACTATTCAACATGCAAAGATGGAATATATTATAGTATTCTAGTAAAATTATATGAACTGACTTACACTTGAGTCAAAAAGACATGTTGACAAGAGTCCTCTCTTCTATGTTTTTAAATTAGGTCATGTTCCTTCCGAAGGAAAATTATTCATAGAAGTGAAAATTGTCGATATGTTCCCAAATATTTTTCTAAAACTACATTCAATTGAAACCATTTATCTTCAAGGGGAAATTGACCCAACTAGATCTAGGTCACTTTTTCATACTACATATTACCACAGTTTCACATCTAGACTTATGCTTACATAAATAGTTGTGTCAATGGGTTTTGTACTTATGTATAAAATTATTTCTTGAAAATTGGTTTTTACATTACGACATAGTATACACAGTAAAAATATTATAATTAAAGGCCTTTTAGTAAATAATAATAATGATGTCACGACACTTTATGGCTATTAAGTGGTTATTACCAATAATTATAATAGTGTAACCAATGCTTCATATCCTTTCATTATATAATAATGTATTCTTCCATTCTTTATAAGTTAACACTACATAGTGCAAAACTATAGATCAAAATAGAGTTAACAATCCCTAAAACAACACATCAAATATCTTATATTGTACATAACATAATAAAATAAAAGATATTATCATAGTTCTAATAATGTTTTCATTTTTTAATTTATTTCATGTTTCTATATCACATTTAATTCCATTTTCTCTGTCATTCATTAAATCACTTGTGAACATAACATATTTACCCTCCATTAAGTATTTTTCCCACTTGGTTTCCTTATAGGCCCCAAATCATAAAATGAGAGATTTTTTCAACCAAGTACTTATATTAGATAAATAATCCCTAAGTAACATTATGTGGTTGAAATTACATTCATATGACTCAATTTCATAAAGCTACATTTTTTAACAAACCAAATGAGTATTTTTTTATCAAATTGAATTGGGAAAAAATTAGTTATAAATCATATTATGTAGTTGATATTAGCTTCACTAGACTATATTACCTAAATTTACTTCCCTCATCCAATCAAATAATGTATTGATTAAATTAAGGACCAATTTTGGGAAAATTATGACACAGATAACATTACCTAGTAAAAATTAAGATCACAATTCTCAATTTTCCCAAATTATATCACTCAATTAAAAATATGATTCATTATTTTATTTTAAGAATTAATAATGAAAAATTGAGCCCCCAATCCTACTACATTGTTAGAATTAGGTTCATGAGGTCTACTTTGCTCAAATTACATATGTCTTTGAGTCTATTATATAATTATCTCAGTCATGAACTTAACTGGGGATAATTAAAACCCACATCACTATATGTAGTTCTTATTATGTATACAAAATATATTTATCATAATTTTATTCCTCTTTGACCTAAATGAGTATATGATTCAATTAGGGACTTAATTTAGGGAAAATTGAGCCCCAAATTAATTTTTTCAATCTAAATAAGATTCATCATGTTCAAAGTCCAAAAATTATGTACTTCATTAGGCCAACTAGGTAGGTGGTTCAATTAAGGAATCAATTTGGAAAATTAATCCCAAATGCTCATTATATCAAAACATAGTTACTCAAAATGGCATTTGTAATTGATGAAAATGAGTAATTACCTTATTTTTAAACTCATTGGACATAAATGAAGCTCCACATCACATTATTTAGTTATAATTATGCTCATAGGGCTCAATCACACCAAATTACATCCCTCACTAAACTAAATTAGTTACTGTTGTAGTAAACTATCAATTAGGTAAAATGAGCCATAAATCACATTATGTGTTAAAAATATCTAGCTAAAATTACATTCAGAATAATTGATAACCCAAAATTGTCTCCCTCATTGAAATTAATGTCTAATTTGTTTATTTAAATAATTAATTAAGGGAAATTGAACCCCAAATCTGGTTATCCAATCATAATTAGGTTTATAGGATATAATTGGAATAGTGTGTGTCTCTTAATGATTAAATATAGAAATTGGGTCATTTAAATACTAAAATATGGTAAATGGATCCACAAATCACATTATTAATCTAGAAGTAGTATCACCTATCTCAATTGGAGTAAAAAGAATTCTTAATTGAACCAATCAACTAATGTTTTTTATTATGGACTCAATTGGAGTAAATACAAGTTCAAATAAAATATTTGGTATTATTTAAGCTCATATGGTATGATCATTCATAAAATATATTAGAAGTGGATTGAAATTATATTTAATTAAATGAAAATAATAGAATTATATAAATTCAAAAGGAATAGAACTTTATTACAATAGCATAATTGTTGGATCATTAGGATATTTGAGGGGGAAACCTCCTTTGAGTAGCCCAATTTAATACAATTCATTGGTATCTTCATACTAGTCTAAAATCCTATTTATAATGATCTATCACTAGATAACTAATACTCCGAATGAATGAGGGATTATTTCATGAACACATTATTACATTCTACTATTACAATGGGTTTGGGGAGCATATTAAAAAGCATATACATATATAGCACTTTATTAAATAACAAAATTACAAATGGATGGCTAAGATAAAGGGTCATGACATGCCTGCCACCCTAAAAACTTTGTCCTCAATGTTTTAGGTGAGGAAATTGATGCTAGATTCCAAGAACAGGTTCCCATGTAGCATGCACTTGTTACATCCCATGTCATTGTGTTAGAAATTTTGTGTTGAACTAATTATGGAGTGAAATACTATGTTTTTTTAGGATAGATTAAGTTTTTAAAAAGAGAGGAACTTCTACATAATGTTTTACAAGCATTTTTTGGGTGTTGACATTCTGACCATAGACCTAGTTTTAGCATGAGACTTGAAAAACATGGTGCATGCATGATGAAGGCGGGAGTTATAATTTATAAGTGACATGTCCAATCCATTATATAATTTTAAAATTCCCATAGAATTTTATAGGTAATTTATATAGACCTTTTATTTTCAAAGAGAATTTGTTATAGAATTATAGGTGAAGGAAAACCATATACATAGGGTGAAATGATCTTTCAAAATGGTGTTAGTTTGTCTATTATTTTATGTTATTTTGGTCCATGTGGATATTATCCTTGAATAGGGAAATGATATTCTCATGTACACTAATCATAGAATAAATAATCTATACCAAAGAGTTTCCTATTATATATGAAATAAGAGAGGATAGATTTTAGCCATATAAAGACTCATACAACGTTATCTTGGTGGTTGCGTGCTATGAATTATTATACCACCATTATAAAAGAGGTAATAATTTTACTCATTAATAATATTTATCCATGGAATAGCTAGTAAAATATGGCTTTAAACATTTATTGACAATTTTATATGACCATAAATTTAGAGATGATATCTTGAGCTCATTTTTAGATTTGTACCAGGTGTTTGAAGAGTTATTTACAAAAGTGAGTCATGAAGGCATAGTCACGATATGATACAATACAGGTAGTAACAGTATAGATATATAATTTTTGATAAATAAATGTTTGTTCTATGATGGAAGTAGTGTATGATGAGCTAGGGCACCAAAATGAGCATATTTGGAAATGTTATCCACCACTACAAGAGTGATTGATCTACTGCTAGATTTTTGGATACCTTTGATCAAATCAATTGAAATGTCCATCCAAATATAGTGTAATTGGTAGTGGATATTTAAACTCAAGTAGTGTGATTTTTTTCCATTTAGTGCATTGACAAGCATCGTATTTGGTCATAAATGTATTGATATCCTACTTGATTTTAGGCCAAAATAAACTACGCTCTAATAGCTTATATGTATTCAAAAAACCTAACTAACCTGCTCAAGGGGAGGAAATCAACTACTAATTTTTTTGGTTTAAACATGGATAAGATAATTAATATAAGGTGGGCTTTATATCTCAATGTTTGGATATCCTAATTCTAATGATTTTTTGTATAATAACCTAAAGGTAGTTAAAGAATGTGTTACTGGAAGGGTTGTGATGATGGTTAGCTATAATATATTAGTGAAGTAGTGTGATGGCAAAATAGTTGGAAAATTATTTCATGGGATACCATTTTAGAAAATTCTTCATGTGGTTAGAGATGATAACACTAGTGGAGAAAGGAATAAGGCCTTTTACTGTGTATTGATTTCCATTCTTAGATAATTTCATCCATATCCTATTAAAAAAACCAAAATAATGTGTCCAAGAGTTCATAGACATTTGGCTTCTAAAATAACATCACATCTACCTAAGGATAAACTAAGTATTCTAGTGCAAGGTTATTGTCATGCCCTAAGATTAAAACATTACAAAACTTTATCTTCCATAGAAATGTTCCCCCATTTTAAATCATCACTTTGATATTGGTATTGAAAAATAACTAACATACATTATGTGTGGAGTTAATGCCTGCCAAAACATGCATGGAAATTTTGGGATATGAATCTAATAACCAAGAATCATAATTTTATTACTTCAAATCATCTTTATCATCCTCAAATAAATATGTATTAGATGGGGAGTCAATATTGAATAGGTAAACAAATTTTTCAATTCTTTTATCTATTATTCCATTTATCACCAAAATTATAACACAACCCATTTTTTTCATGTTCACACATTTTGGCCTTAGTGATAAGTTTGATGGCATTTAATTTAAGAATAATATCTGTGTTTGGGTGATGTAATGAATATTCCTTGAAGGAAATCCCATTGTAAATGAGATACTATGAGGTAAGTTTGTCTTATGAGAGCTTGGCTAAATCCAAAGATTCCATCATTATGTATGGGTGGAACATTTTAATAGTAGTTCGAATCATATCCTTGATTCCACTGCTTAATCTAATAGAAAAAAAATCATCAGATATACCTTCAACTTTATTGTCTTATTTTTTGAACTCTTTCTAATATTCTCATATGGTGATAGTTTGATGATGTTTGGTTAACACCCCTATGAAGTCATCATAGGCCCTAGGACTAAAATTAACTAATAAAAATTTAGAGAATTTAAAACAATTTGGTTTGATATATAACTTATAGTACCATTCATACCAATAGATAAGTTAATTTTCTAATTTAAATGAAGTAATAAAGACTCTTTCAATAGTAAGATGTAGGCTGAAATACTGTTCTACATGGTAAATATAACTACTCATTTCAACACCATAAAATTTGGGAAAATTTAATTTAGGGCCACAAAATGGTGCTTTGGAGGAATAAATACCATTATAATGATCAACCCCATGATTTTGGAATTCTTAATTTTTATCACTAAGGTTCAGGATGAGATGATGCTTTTCAGACAGTTAGGATTCAATTTATGTCATGTGGTAATTGAGTTCATGTGAAACGATGCTTTCATGAATATAAACAATTTACTCGGAGGGTCAGGGGCTACCATAAAATATAGAGATAAGGTATATGTTATATTTATCATTTTTTAAATATGATTACAATAGTGTAGGTTTGACATAGGTGAAAAAAATAATTTTAAAAAAGTGTTTGGGTGCTAGACAGGAATGTTTTCATATGAATTTTATTTTATTTTATTTAAAAAAATACCCATTAAAATAACCAGTGTGAAGATAAATTCACAAGGTCATATTTAACATATATGCACTAAAAAAATTCTATACTTTTTTTATTACTATTTATTACAATAGGATCAGTTGGTTGTAGGGCCAAAACCAAATTTGAATATAAAAAACAATTATAATGTGATCAGGTGGAAATATGGCCAAAACCATATTGAAATAGAATAATAATTATAACATGAATGGTTGGTATTATGAAAAAAACTATATTATAATATAATAAATAGTTATAGTGAATTTTGTTGGCAATGTGCACAAAACCAAATAATTATAGTATGATCGATTGGAAGTATGGTTAGAAGTAGATCAGGTGTTAGTATAGCCACACTAGATTTAAATTTATATTTTATAAAAATGAAATTTAGATCATTTAAATTATAAATGAATGTCTCTACTAGATCTTGATATTGATTATTTAGTACACCATTACTAGCATAGGTTCTTATTCTAAACATTACATCAAGAATAAATGATGCATAAACAGTGGTTTTGAAGTCTAACATATAAAATATTCAATGTACATGGGTAGAGTTTAAAATGTGACTTGTAGTGATGATGACTTTCTACTGAAAATAAGTTGCAGGTATCAACATAGGTACAACTTTTAAGATATGGTTCATAGTAATGATTGGTTGTAAAATCTAGTTTGTAGCAATAGTGAAGTGTTTTGCCACCACTTTTTGATCACTATGATCCCATTAAGGCAAGGTTAGATCATATGATGGATAAAAATAAACAAAATAAACCCTACAAATTTATTTAATACAATATGTAGGATACTTTTGAAATTAATTTAAACTATATTGTAAATATATAAAATTAAATAGAAATAGTATAATTAAATTGATTTAAAAGGAGAAAAATTGTATTAAAATAGTATAATTTTACACTCTATAAACTCTTTAAGGGGAAAACCTCCTTTTCAAATCTCATTTCAATACAATTCATTGGTTCCTTGATATGAATTTAGGGTCCTACTTATAGTAATCTATCAGTAGATAACTACTACTCCCATTGAATGTGTGGTTATTCATATAATACACTATTACATTCTATTATTACAATAGGCTTGATGGACATATTAAATTTATTATTCATTTTTAACCTTTTATTAATGAATAAATTTACAAAAGGATGGTTAGGTTGCAGGGTCATAACATCATAGGATGTGACTTCCCTAAATTACATCCCTAATTAAGCCATGTGAGTAATTAGTTTTATACGGACTCAAATATACCTAATTGAGAACTAAATTATATTACATGTTTGTAACAATATATACTAAACTCGATTTCCCCGAGTTAGGTCCAACATTGAACAAAACAAGTAATTAGGAAAATTAGGAAGCTTACGGATTCAAAGGGAGCTCCACATCACATTATATTATCGCAATTAAGTTCATGAAGATCAATTTTGAAATTTAAATTTGTCATGAAACAAAATGATTAATTGGATATATAATAAATTTAATTGGGGAAAACAAATCCATAAATATAATAATGAAGTCTGAATTGGCTTTAAAAAATATCAATTTACATAAATTGAATCTCTCATTAAATGGAATGATTAATTGGTTAAATCAGAAACTCACTTCTAAAAAATGGAGACCCGAATCAAATTCTATACTCACATTTAATTTTATATGGATCTTTTCTGCCATGTTGCATGGTAAAAATTTAAGAAACCTGCAAAAAAATTATAAATTAGGTGTAATAACTTTGGTGGATACTGATTCATGTGTGTGTAAAATCTTGTAGAAATGACTATCATTCCTATGGAAGAATTGGAAATAACATAGAAATTTATTATGGATATAAATCAAAATCCCCGTAAGTATTTTGAAAATCTTAAAATATTTTTGGTGAATTTTAGTTGTCCTTTGTAGTTTGGATATAAAACCATTGTGTATAATATTAAATCATCACAAGCATACAAAGGCATTTCATATCACACAAAAGCATCCCATAGAATTAAAAGCATTGTTTTGCCTAGAAAAGAATCCCATAAAGATGAATAAAATATTGCATACAATTTTTATTTAAAATCCTTTATATATATTTTAAATATATTTCATGAGTAGTGAAATATTTTTTTAAAGTAAACC
This sequence comes from Torreya grandis, assembly GCA_037957365.1. Taxonomy (NCBI): domain Eukaryota; kingdom Viridiplantae; phylum Streptophyta; class Pinopsida; order Cupressales; family Taxaceae; genus Torreya; species Torreya grandis. Next base: position 329,273 of record JARHVA010007230.1, on the reverse strand, counting down.
ATTAAACAAATAACTACAATGATTAAAAATTTATGTTATAAAAAAAATATAACATAATAATAAACACTTATCATGGCTATAAATATAGAATGATAATGATAAACACACATCACGATCTCTAAAAAAATATTAAAATCAAAAAAATTTACATGGGATATACTTTTTATTCTTGACAATTACCTATGCATGATGAAAATTCACATACAAACATGGTCTGAAAATAAGTTAATTTATGTTAGAAAAACATTTCTACATAATCCACAAATGCAATAGTATGATTTTTCTCAATAGACAACTAATGGTTTGTGAGGTATAAATAGGAAACTGGTGTTGTGAACAATGAATTTTTTTAATACTCTTCCTCACTATTCATTTTAGGTTAACATTTTTTTTAGAATCATTGTGTCAATCCTCTACCAAAATATATGATGATATTATGGAAAAATTAGCCTTAATTTTCTTCTAGTTAAGTGAGCCACATAAAGTGTTTAATATTTATAAAAATGGTGGCTTTTATTCTATATCAACTTACTCCAATGTATGCTAGTGTCTAAAAGAGGAGAAAGTAGCACTTTTCTCTAGTCATGGAATCACACCAAAATATAATATAAAATAATTTCTATCTTAATTTTAAATATTGTGAAGAGCTTTGTACTTATTTTGGTAATGTATGTGTTTAACCATACTAAAATTGATGAAAGATGTTTACGTATCATAATTTAATCAATATAATTTATGAATTTTTCCATGGTAATTTAAGATTTTGATCATCATTATCTTCCCCATTTCATTTTTTACTTAGATTTAGATCCAAAAAAAGTAAAGGAGATGCCAAAGTTTAATAACAAGATATGTGGTAATATTTTAACCTTTATAATCGCATATCTTAAGGAATGTAAACTGAAAAATAAAATACTATACTCGGTGGGATATCATTATCAGTATTAAAAATTTCCAAGTCCACAAGGTACATATCATAATAGCCTTATAAATGCATAATAGGCTTGCAAATGGATCATAGGATTGTCAATGCATCAAGGGATTAAAAATGTATAATAGGCTTTTAAATACATTCCAATATATGAAATACATTATAAGCTAAAAGTTTCATCACAGGATTTGAAATCATCACCAAATTCAAAATGGATAATAGGATTCAAAATTCATTGTAGACTTATAAATGTGTCATAGGCATTGAAATCCATCAATAGATTCAAAATGCATCACACGTTTGGAATTATATCATAGGGTTTAAAATGCATAAAACTACTTGAAATGCATCTAAATATTTGAAATACAACATTGTCTAATAAATGCATGACAATATTTGAAATATATCGCAGGCTTGAAAATACATCAAAAGCATTGAAATGAATTGTAATCCTCCAAATAAATAATCATTTTTTTCATAGAATATGATAATTTTTTTAAAATTGTTAATGATTCATGAAACATTGTAATTGAATGGAAATAAACATTAAATGAAGTGGATTTAGTTTTTTTAATACATCATTGATATGAATTACATGAATTTTGATAATTTTTATTATTTAAATATTTACATCATTTGATTCACCATTTCTATTACATTGATGACAATCAACTTGTGAATTATTTTCTTCCCTATTTTCAACAATATCAATTTTTAGCTTGGTTTTATTTTTCTTACATTATATTAAACCCATCTTTAATAGCTTGTGTGGGAAGTAGCCCCAAGCACAATGGGAGGTCTAAGTCTACCCATGGCTATCAAATATTAAATAGAAACAACCCACCAAGAATGCAAAGACATAACCCAAAACAAACCCAAAAGCAGAAGCACCAAAAAAGACCACATAGTCCCAAGAAGAACCCATCACAAATGAAGAAATAATCCTGTGAAAAACTGGTACAGTATCTAGCCTAGACAAAAAGAGTAGAGGCCCAACACTTAGAAAGAAAATAATTTTGATTGGATTGGGAACTAGATGAAAGTCCTTAAAAATTGGTACATGAACCAACCTGAGCCAACCTAGATAGGAAGAGTAGAAGCCCAAGACTCAAAATTATCTAATTTTGAGTGAATTGAGAAGTAACCAACACAGTCCCTTAGAACCCAATCCCAAAAATGTCAAAACAAGGACTTGTACTAGGCAGAAGGGGGCAAGTTCCCTAAAAAAACATTTAATTGATGAAATAACCCCTTAGAGATATGTGATATAATAGAAAATTATGAATGAAATCCCTAATCGTTAAAAGAAAAAAGGAAACCATAAACAGTGCCCAAAAAGCATAACCCTAGAAAGTACATAAGAAAAATGTAGAAAAAGAGAGATGATCAACTCCTTAAAGAAGTAATGTAGACCCATCGTATATGGCACCACTTAACCCAATAGTATAAAACATTAGAGTTAAAAACTATCCAATGGTCTAGTTCCCAAAGAATAATATTAATTAAAAATTAAAAATCAGAAGCCAATGATCTAGATGAACATGTTTTGGCATACGCAATCATCCTCATCATCATTATTTTGAAATTCAAGGACCCAAGTCTAGAAAATTGGATGTGATAGAAACCAACCTCAAGAAGGAAAACAATATTAGAGTATGAATTCAAAAAGGCACAGCCCATAAAGAAAGTAAAATCGGCATTAAAACATCTTGAAAAAGATCCTCCAAAAGGCCATCCAAAAAACAACCCAAAAAAAATCTAAAGGTGCAACTACAAAATGACCAATAATAATTAAATCCAATGTTCCATTTACAATAGTCAATAAAAATCAAATCCTAATGGTATACATCATTCATCTTTGAAGACTTCCAATTGGAAGGTGACAAGATCAAACCAGGGATCATGGCCATAGTGAAAAACCAATGAAGTTCTTTAATCAATCAAGCTGCATAAAAATTAGCATGACAACCACCAAAATCTATACTTCCATCCTCATTTTTCATCCAAATGCGTTTCTAATTCCTCATAACATCAAGGCAAAATGGAATAACAATATCAGTCAAACCATCATCTGGACAATATCTTGTCCTCCTAATTGGGAGGGCTTGGTTCGAAACCAAATAGTCACAAACATCAATCACTACACCTTTGAGACCTATTCCATCCACAGGGGTGGCATGTTTAATTTTAGATGCACCAATCCAATCACTCCAAATGCTAAATCAAGGATAGCTAAAGATCCAACCAAATATATAAAAAGCCTGGTATAGACAATAACTAGTAGTTGTTACATTAAATCAATCCTGAATTTGAAACTGATCTTCAGAGGACTGAGCACATAGCTGATCAAGTCCAATTTATAAATATACCAAACATATTTCCAAACATGACTTCCTTCCATAACACTGCCTAATATAAGGTCCAAAAATCGAAATCCTTGAACAAGACAAAAATAACCAGAGCTTTTATGAAGAAAAGAAGAGAAGGCCCAAGAAAAAAACAAACCAAAACAGTTCATCAAGAATCCCAAGGGGATTGGAAGCCCAAGGCATTCTTAAACATAGGTCCCAAATAAAAATTCTTATCTTAGGTTAAGGAGGTTGATGACCTCAAAAACAGACCAAGATACCTAAACTACAAGATCAAAACCTCCTTGAAATTATCCACTTCAAAACCTTTGGTTTTTCTACCCTTTTCTTAAACTACAATACCCCAACTGAGATTGTTCCTTGTCCACCTCACCTTTCACAAGAGGTAACACATTAAATTCCTTATCTTCCCATGGCTTTAAGGATTTTTGTAAGGATAGCTTTGAGTCTTCCTTAGTAGACTCTCTCGTGGCCAGCTTCAAGTCTTTCTCGATGACCTCTTTGGTACCCTGCTTAGGAAAACTTCTTGCACTAGTGCAACACTTGCTAAGCTAGATTGCATGAATCATTGGTTCTTCTTCATCTGCTTTCTTCTCCACCTCAATAAGAAGTGGAGTCTTGAATATATGCACCATATCTGCTAAATCTGACACTATCTTGGTTGTATTTTTGTTAACTTTTATCCATAAAATAATCTACTTCCTTATTAACAAATCCTAATTATATGGGAAGTTATTCACAATTCATTATGATGTGTAAATTTGGTAGATATTATATATATTTTTATCATGCTTGATTTGTAGTTTAAAATTTATAAAAGACAATGCATGTAAGAGTATTTCCTCTCCAAGTTAACAGAAACTAATTATTTGATATAGATGGAGAAGTGAAAAAATTCACCCAAATATTCTTGCAAAGAATTTTTAAAACCTTTTTCTTATAGGGTCAAATTATTTCTCCACAGTCAAATGGATCATTTAATAATTAAAATTTATCAAACGTTTTAATGCCAAAATGTTTGGATTAATTAATCAAAAAAATTCTATTTAATATAATTAAAATAATTATTCCATTGATATAAATAGATTTATAACAAAATCTAATTAAAATAGTTAATTCTATTGGAGACTAGAGTTAATTTCTCCACTCCTCATGCATGCATCAGTTAGTTAAACTATTAGAGTGTCAGTTATCAAACAGTTAGTTAAACTATTAGAGAAGCAGTTAACATTCAGTTAGTTAAAAAATAGATAGTTGTTCAGTTTATCTTCAGTTTATTTTAGCTTTCATATTCTATTTAAATACCCTAAGGGTGCAACAATGTAAGGCAAGAAAAAGAAAGATCAAGAAAATAATAAAATTCTTGTTTTCTAAGAATTGTTGTAGCAATTGGGTTCTTTGTTTCAGTTCTTGTTTTATACTCTATTTCTTGTACGCCTCTAGCTTGGGTGCTCTTCTTTTTCTGCTATTTTTTCAAAAAATTTTGACAAATCTCTTTAGATTATAACATTGATGGCCGTAGTGCCATGTTTGAAATGTCAAGCTCCATAGAGCTTGTGTTATACAACGAGTGAATCTGTGAAAGTGTGTGTGTTGAACAACGAGTGAAGCTGTCAAAGTGTCTGAATATCAAGCTAATCATTGGCAAATCTAGACCAATGTGGAAAGAACCCAACAGAGTCCTGGGAGGAAGCCTGACAAGTTAAGCATTGGGTTAAAGAAAGGTAAGCAAGCAGGAAGCTTGTAGTGTTGGAAATAAGCATGTCCATTGATAGCCTTTTGACAGGATACTCCTTAGTCTTAAACGCTAAGTGAACACTCATTGAGCAATTGTATTTGTTCATAGCCTCAATCTAGGCTATAACAAGGTGGTGTATTCTGCTTGAGAGGAAGTGTATTTTGTAAAAGAAAAGCATCCTAGCTGAAGCTGGTAGACAAAATTTAGGCATTGTAAATGTTGAAGTTCTTAGTGGTAGAAATTAAGGGGGAGTGTTGGAGACTAGAGTTAATATCTCCACTCTTCATGCATGCAACAATTAGTTAAACTGTTAGAGCGTCAGTTATCAAGCAGTTAGTTAAATTGTTAGAAAAACAATTAACATTCAGTTAGTTAACAAAGAGTTAGTTATTCAGTTTATTTTAGCTTTCATATTCTATTTAAAGACCCTAAGGGTGCAGCAATGTAAGGCAAGAAAAAGAAAGATCAAGAAAATAATAAAAATCTTGTTTTCTAAGAATTGCTATAGCAATTGGGTTCTTTGTTTTAGTTATTGTTTTTTGCTCTATTTCTTGTCTATCAAATTCTTTATGGTAGTCTTCATGTAAAGAAAATAAATGTTTGTCATTGTTCTTAAATTCAAGATATAGTATAAGCATCACATCAATTAATTCATCACTACAAAAATTATTCATCACTTATGAAGCTAGGCAAGTTTCAATATATCTTAACCTTATCCTTGTTGATGATAAAATCTGATCAAACAGTGGCTTTATAACACGTAACTCATAAATCTCTCAATCAGATATCACTCAAGATTAGTATAGGGTATCTCATATTTACATACAGATGTACATAATTATCCAAATATATTTAACTTCATCAATTTTCCTTTATTTCCATTTTATATCAAAATGCATGAACTATGAGAATCTACACCGATAATATAAGTAAGGTGATTAATATTAAAAATATTTATTGCTAGACAAACATGTCTCTTTAATATTTTAAAATAAAAAATAATTTTTTTCTATTTTGGGATGGTATCGTTACGGAATTAATTTTATCAAACATAGGGAGGATGGAAAAGAACTTCATCAATGTATCTATGTCGGTTAAATAATGTATCAAATCTTTTTTCATGTCCACTTCTCTATGATTCTTCCAAATTACTCCCAATAATCAAAAACAGTAAATACACCATGTGAACTAGTTGATGCAATTACATCCATCTAATGTCAACATATTATAATATTTTATTATAATATGTTATAACTTCCACAAATATTAGTAAAATCATGAACCTTTTAAGATTATGATATAAATAACCATGCACCTCATGCATAAATTCCTCAACGTTTATTACTTATTTTAATTTATTAACTATTTTCTATGTTACATTCACTCTATTAGTCATATAAATAATAAAAATCATATATGATAAATAATATATAGAGAGTATTATAAAAAAACCATTTCCATGACCTTACATTATATATGCTCTATCTACCCCAAAACATACCATCTTAATTGCAATTTCAAACTCATATATGCAAGTAATGTCCTTCAAAAAAAAATATTACCATTTCATAGAGGTTTTAAGAACTGTAATTTTATATCATATTGTTAAGACCAAGTAAGTGAAGTTATAATGGGGTATGTTGGCCCTAACATTTGGGTTGAGTATAAATGGAAAATTTAAACACATTTTAAATTATCCCTCCATAATTTTGGTGAGTGTAATCCACAACCCAAATTATTTTTGGAAATCCACGCATTATTTAAAATCCTATATCATTTATTTGTTTATAATAAAAAAGTAAAATCCCATTAAGATTAATTTTTTTTTCACTATTCAAATAAGAAACTTAATATGCATGGGATTTCATGGCAAATTATTATGTGTATCGATGTTATCCACATATACAATCATGAGCTAATAATATGCCAATATTCACCCAACTATGATAATTATTTGATAAAATTTTACATGCATGTTGCATCCCTCATTGAACTAAATGAGTATTTAGCTCAATCAAGGACTCATTCAGGTAAACTTATGTCCCAAATAAAATTGCTTTTTTCCAATCTGAATAATGACAATCGAATGTCTTGAATTGTCTCCCTCACTAAACCAAATGATTAATTAGTTTAATCAGTGAATTTGTATCTAAAATTGTGCCTCGGTTCATGTTATTTTGTCACCATTGTATTTAAGGGGTGTTAGGGCCAACATACCACTATTTTTGAAAATTGAGACCCTTGAGAAACCCTATGGTTTGAACATGGAGTTTAGCATGTTAAGGTCAATTATAGAATCTCAATATCTTTTTTTTTAAATTATGCTTACTTGGTTTTGTTTTGCTTTAATTTGGACTAATAGTGCTGATAAATATTCTTTGTGACTTTTAGTCGTAGGTTCCATGGTGATGTTTGTGGGAAATTCATGTCCCTAAACCCTGGGAAAACCCTCAGTTTAAATTTAAATATTGGTGGGAACCATTTAAAAATCCATTTTGGACCTAAAGATGAAGATCATGTTTTAATATTAATCATGTATTTTAACATAGCTACAACTTAACTTAAAATGCTTGGTCCCCTTTATTATATTCCCCCTTTAAACATTCCTTTGTATGCCTAAGTTGTTTGTTCTACAGGGTCCTTTTTAATATTTCCTAACATAGCCTATGAATTTAACCCTAAGGCTCCATAGTATTTACTAATACTAACATGACCTTCGTCTTAACACCTTATCCTAATTTCAGTTCCCCAAGTCCCATTTTTATGTAAGATGGGTCCCTCATTTATACCTTAGTCTAAGGTTTTAATCCTAAGGCCTTGACATACTTATTAATAAAAGTGAGACCTTAGTCTTAACACCTTAAGCCTAAGTATTTTACATCTCTGAAGTCCTAACTTAAATTCCTTACATCTCTTAGGATCTAATGGCCCACTCTTTACTGTGGCATTTTGATCCAATGGAGTAAGGAAAACATGAGATTTAGTTTAAACAACTTCCATCTTTGGTGATCCAACAATTGATACTTAATCACAGCCTTTGATTAAATGGTATGAGGATAACTAATAGAATCCCACATATAGTACATTGGAACAATTGGATTCAATCCCTTAGATCATAATCAATACTTCTCACTTGCTCATAAAGCCTTGATTGGATGATGTGAGACACAGTTGAAAATTCAAAAGCCTATAGAAGGCTCGAATGATTGACATGCGATATCCTTGGATTCAAGGATTAAAGGCAAAAGGGACCACTTGAAAAAAAATAACCAATCTCAAGTGAACTCCTAGATCATGATCTTATGGCTAATGCTTCATCACCAATTTTGATCCAACAGAACGAATGTAGTCCAAGATCGCAGGAGATCCTACGAACATGCCAAGAGGCATTCTCACACTAGGTCATAATAATTTGATGAGCTTAAAATTGACATTCACGTGACTACCATTAGATCATCAAATTTCATCCCATAAACTTAAAAATCTTTAATAACATAAAATTGGCATTCACACAAACATCATTTGATGTTCATAAAGATGCATTTGACATTTTCATGACCGTCAAATTTAAGCTAATGAATTATCATGCTCAAGGTCAAAATGCACTCTAAAACCTTGATGGAAGGTTCAGAAATGGCTTTATAGACTTAGGAAGTGCTCAAAAAATACTCAAACACTAGAAGACTTTCAATCAAAAAATGTGGAAATGGTCTCATAATCTAAATATACAAAATAAACCTAGTCTAAGTCTATAATTTAAGGTCCCCATGAAATTTTATTCAAATGTCATGAACCTTAAATTATAGACTTATACTAAGTCTTATTTTTAAGAGAGAGTCCTCATAGAATAAAATTTAGACTAAGTGTATCTAGCCAAAGGTTTTAATGTGTTATGTCAATACAATAAAATCCTCTGCAATAAAATCCTTTGTGTTATAGGGCCTTGGTGTCATGTTCATCCTTTTGAGCATATTTTATATGCCTTGGCATAAATATTATAGACTAATGTTTAAATGTTGTTTTTTAAACATGGCATAAACATTGGCCAAGAATATTTAAGTCATGGTCCCCTTCCATGTAAATTGGAAAACTTGGGTATAAACACCTTAGCCTAAGATCTATTTCATGCTTAAATAAGCAAAACAAACCTTAGCTTAAGGAAATTAAGCCTGATTTGAGTTCTTAATAATACACTAACTTAACATTTAGGCATCTCTATAGATCAATAACACATGCTTTGTTACCGGATTTTGATCCAATGACATAAAGGCACCTAGAAAATTTTCAATGAGGCCTTGAGTGCCCATAAACTTGACACATGGTAAAATCACATTCGAGGTAGAACTGATAGGATGATTTGATGGTTTATGCTTTGTTACTAGATTTCGATCCAATGGCATGAAGGTGGTCATGAATTTTTAAAATACCATGAGCCTTTCACGTGGCTAATGCTCATTCAACAAGCACCTGACCTAGGGTTTGAATCATGGAGAAGTGTATAAGGATGCAAAGCATCACTACCATGGGTGTTCACAACAAAAGGAACCAATCATGGCCAAGCATCCAAATTATGATTAAAGGCTCATGCTAATCTTATATTTTAATCCAATAGAGCAAGATAAAAGGGACATTTTAAATACCAATAACTAGTGTTTAGAAGACTTTTATGAAAAATGCCATGAAAGATCTAGACCAGTACTACATAGATGCCAGAAAATCACAAAAGGACAAAATATAAGATCTCATGGGATTGAAAATTCATAGGTATAAAAGCAAGGGTCCAAATCAAATTTGAGACATGTATAAATGAGGCTCTAGATATTTCCTACCATTAAAGATTGAAAAAATTTAAAACTTGCATAAAATGACTCAATTATATTCATTTGGTCACCATTCAATCAAAAGGAACTTAAATTATGTTTTTGAGTGCAAGAGGACTTTCACAAAGACCATTTTATAATAGTGTAAATGAATTTGCAAAGATAGAGATAATGGCAACTCACAGATAATAACTGAAGGAGGATACTAAGATATACTTATCAATGGATAATGAAGGCATGTTATTCAAGGATACTAAATTAAATAGTATAGCCTTAAATTCTCTAAATGTCAGGAAGTGTTATGATCTCTTTTTCATGATCAAAGAATTGAAGGCAATCACAAAATAAGATCAAAGGATTTATATAGTAATATAGAGATATTATGACTTAGTTGTTGTTTATATGATAAGCCTCCACCATGCTACAACAAAACCTAAAGTACTGCTTTGCATCGATGCCCTTGCCATTATTTTTGTTGATTATAGAATTTCTAGTAAATGGATGATTAGGGAAAGAAAATAAAAAATGGTAGCATATGTTTATCCTATAGCATTTGATGGGTATTATAAAATTCTTTCTCCCCATGTAGATCTATCCAAAATCAAGGAGTGGACCTCTAAGCATGACCTACACTCCATCTTAAGACCTTGGTTAATTGAATGACCCCATGTCTTTGGAGACTTTATAGGTAAGATCCCTATCATCCAATTTAGGGAAGGAATTAGGGTAATGGTGACCCTATTAAATTAAACTTATGGTGTTGATTCAACCACCTATGTGAATAAACTTGGGTCTGATACATGCACATCCCTTGGTAGAATAACCAAAACCCTAACCCCAAGAGTAACATGAGAAAAGATAATATGAATAAGGTAAGGGCAAGAAGAAAGTGGGGGAGGTGAAATTGGAAGGGAGGCCTAGAGAGGGGATCCCATCTTCAACACTCCTAAAAAGGCCACCTTCTTTAGTACAATATTTGGACATGATTTCCTTAGAACCAAAAGAGACACAAAAGGGTGCCCTCAAGGAGCTTTTAGAGGTTTATGACTTAGATAGGGAGGTCGAGCCCAAGGAAGACATTGAAAAATAGCTGGTCCCTATTGCATCCATAGAGAAAAGGAAAGTAGAGTTAGCACTGGCTCTTGTGGGACCAAGGTTGGCCATCCCTCACCCCATAAATGAGGTATATTTATTCAGTGATGAATTCCTTATTCATGGACCAGTCATTCTTGACTGGTTCATTTATGATAAACTACCAATACTCCCTCTCATTCCTATTAATGGGCTATAACAAGATTTTCTGACATTGAGATTCAAGATGACATAAAGTGATGGATAAGGGCTATGGTGAAAAAGGAGGAAAGGAGAATTGTGGTCATTCAAGGACCGTAAATTAAAACTATGGATGCTCTTGGAGAATATTTTAGCCTAGGTGTGGAGGTTCCATAACCTCCAAAGTTTTAGGAACCAATTAATACCATCCATTTCAACCCTAAAATAGTTGGGTTAGAGAGAATAACAATAAGGATAGCTGTGGTTGGAAAATAAGAATTCACCTTTCAAAAGGTGGAACCCTTTATGTGATTAACCCCAGTGGGAAGTTAGCAGCTTGGTAAAGCTACAATTCATGAGGTTTATTTGAAAATTCTAATTGAGGCCTAGTCTAAAGCTATAGTCCAAGGCTTGAATCAGAGGATCCTAAATTTTCACAAGGAAAAGAAAAAATTGCAGACACATGAAATTTTATCAGTGCCTAAAGTAATGACCAAGATGATTGATGAGTCATTATAAGTCATGTTTGAATCTTTCATGTAGATGAAACTGAGGTAGAGTGCATTAAAGGGGTAATGTGAATTGGTAAACCAATGACAAGCTTCAGAAGACAAAATTTCTCAGTTTCTAAATATTTGAGTAAGGAAATACATCCCAGGATTCAGGGCTATTAGTTTGGGACATTTGAGTAAAATTATAGGGATTGTGATTGAAAAGGTTCAAATATTGAGTGATTGACATAATAATGTGGAAAGGCTCCAAAATGATGATAAAGAGTTAATTAAAAGGATTGAATAGCTTCTTGGAACCATGCTCAAAGATACTTCACAAAGCATCAGCCTTGATATCATAAGTGATTAATAATAAGAATAAATATACTCTGGTAACCCATGAAATCATTAAAAAAGGCCAAGGTAAATTTGGGGCTGATAACAACAAAATACTAGACATGATATTCAATGCAAGGGAAAGGATAAATCAATCCAAGAGCATTAATGAGGCCATGGATAGGAATGATAGGGAACTCAATCACTTGGAGGATGAAGAAGAGGAATGTATTATGAGGACTATTATGAATCTAAAACTAGTTGATGAGTAACACACCAAATCCATGAGCATCCTCCAGCAATGATAATGAGAGGTCCCACCTAAAAATTAAGCAATATTCTATTTTGTATAATTTTATAACATTTTGAAATAGAATATTCCATTGTAAAGTCATATTTTAGATTTTTGGCATATTTTCCTCTAGGTTAGTATGATTGTGAAAAGCACGTGTATCTTAGAACTTGTAAGGACAACTATCCTTATCTCTGTACACCTGTATTTTATAATTGATCAATATACTGCTTGATATTTTTTTATAAAATCATGTAATACCATTTGTAAAGAGAGATATTTTGGAACAAATTGGTAAAATTTGAAGCAATTAAATATAATCAAGGGAATTGTGCAAGGATTTTCTATGTTTGATGTGTTAATTATCTTTTAGTGTTTCTCTTAATTGTTAATTAAGGTCTTGAATTTGAACGGTGTCTTGGAATTTTAGTTCTATCTTTGTAATCATAGGGTTTATAATCTGTGTAATATGATAGATTAGCTGAAAGATCTTTGGTTCTCCTTCATTTTCATTTTAATCTATTTTCAGATGGGCATGTGCTATTTGATAATGGTAGTAAATCCTTAAAGAAGAACTAGTTCTTACTTGTGATTCTTCACACTATCCTTTGAAATTGGCCTAGTATATAGTGGAATTTGAGCTTAGGTTATTTTACATTTTTTTTTTTTTTGAATGTAGACTTAGTTGAAATTGATGCTTTTTCATAACGTTAAAAGGCTAAAATTGGTAATCATTTTTTTTCTTTCCTGCCTTACCCTTCTCTTTCCTCCTTTTTACCCTAAGATCAATTTAGTTTTAGATTCATTGTAAATATCAACTTAGGTTAGTCTGTAGCTTAAATCTAGAGAATAATTCACTAATTATTAGCATAGATTCTTATAAATTCATGAATAATGGACCAAGGTGGCTCCCAACCACCAAATTATATAAATATTATGGAACAATTTATCTTGCTCTACTATTATTTCACCATAGGCAACTAGATTACCAAAACCTACAACTCATGCCTTGAATTTTCCAAATTCTAAAATGAGAAGCACTATTTAAACACTAAGAGCACTTTTGTTTCATTTAGAAGCATCAAAAAGAGAAACTCCACTGGCACTAAAAGGAGGGCCTAAATTCTTCAAAACCTTCCCGATCTTAGTCTGTTTTATATAAAAATCAATATATCTTTATATTTTTTTAAGTGAATTATTTTCTTATAATTATAAACATCAATGATATTTTTTGTTTTGAATGCATCTTTGTGCTTCCTTTGAACTTTTTTTGGTATTTATACTAGCTTCTAGTAAATTTAGTTTTAACTTTGAAAATCCATAGTATCTAAGGTTAGGATGACTTGTTTTGATCAAAGGTTGGCATATCTTTCATATATCTTAGTTCCTTTAGGCTTAAAATTGTAAATATAGACCATATTTAAGTAGTTAAATGCATCCTTTAACTAATTCAATCAAATATCAATGCCTTTTGTAGTTCTTCATACCATTTTTGAAAAATAAGCTTAATGTGCAGGTCTAAATCTTGGTCTTTACAAAAGTTAACTTAATACATCATATTTCAAGTAAGATCTTCAAATTTAAAGATAAAATTTCTCAATATTAGAACATGATCACACTTAGAGACTAGGTAATGTTTGCTTAAACTTGACATCCATATAAAAGTGAGATGTGACAAAGGAAAATGTAGAAGATCCAAGTCCCTACCAACTTCACCCCTTTAAGGTACGTTTGCCTTAAATCCTCTTCTAGGTATGGCCTAGTTAGGAGAGTCTTCCTTCAATGTACCTGGTGTGGTACATGACCTCCCACATATCCCAAAGAATTAGTTTCCTACATTTAGTCCAATAGGCATAATAACTATTGTGGGATATATAATGTCTTTTAAATCTATCTTAAGATTGTTGAATGTTGTGTATAAGGATGTATCTTTCAATTTATTCCCCTTTACATTTAAATATGTTTCTTATGAATATTTTTTGAACTTACCTAAAAAATACTTCACAAGCTAAGAGGACTTCAATAATGTGTTCATTGATCAATTTGGTAATATTTTTAGTCCTTGTGTTATCTACCATTAGTTCACCACCATTATAAGGGATGTAAATGAGCCTATTAGGTGCTTCAATGCTATACTTTTAAAAATTATTAATAGGACAATAGACCCTTATAAGCCTGATGTTGTCTTAGCACTAGATATTTACAAAGATGTAGTAGATCCCATGACCTCTATGTTTTTAAAGAGATCCATGCCCACCATAACTTCATTAGCTAGAGCCTATGTAGAAGTAGCAACCATCAATGATCAAATACAAACCCAAGGGAGAATGGCATATTTTATGCCAAACATCAACCCACAAATGCCTATGATGAACTTATTCCCAAATAAAAACCAAAATATCCCAGCATTAAACCAACTCCCAAACTTAACTTAGTTACCATTGAGTCATACAAATCCCAATCAGAATTTAGCAATCCTAAATCATCTTACTAATGGCTTCAATATAGGTGATCAATCAGCTTGGGTACCATATGCTAATAACAAGGTTGTACAAAATTATAAAACTCCTAAAAATGATAATGAATTTATCCTAAAAATGGTCTAAAAGTTGAGCATTGATTTTCTTCAATCAAAAAAATAAGATGGAAATACTAGTAAAATTTTAAGTAGGAACTTCTCATTTCAAAGGTATAATAGGCCAACTAATAGGATTCAAAATGATAGTTTTCAAAATAATAGGATTAATGATCCATCTTATGAAAAAAATATTATGGACATTAACCTCACTGATATTGTGTTCCTTGACTATTGCAAGGTACATTACACAACCAAGCATAGAGAAATTAATTGTATAGAATTTTACAAAGCCTTTGAGGCTTTCAAAGTGGAGTTGGATAAATTTAAAGTAGTCCTTAATAAGGATGGTGATGTAGGTACCTCTAGATCTAAATCATCTGATCAATCCTTCATGTTGGACACCTTTGATTTCCACTTTAAAGAGTAAAATGAACTTAATGAGATCCCTGAGGAAATCTAAGCCTTTCAAGAGTTCTTGAAAAAGACCTATCACTTGAGGAATAGTGATAAGAGGTAGTGTTTGAATACCTCAACACCTCCAAATAATTTTGGAACTCCTCCAAACACTTCTTCAAGTAACAACCCTGAGACACCCAAAGGGAGTTCTTCTAAACCCAGTCGTAAAATTCCTAATTCTTTTAAACCTACTTATAACATAGTTGAGGACATGAAAAAGATAAAGGCTAATATCAATTTGCATGAACCTACATAGATTACAAAGCAAAGGGACCTTCTACTAGAATATTTTTTACATAAATCCAAGAATCCACCACAGACTGATCATGCCAATGTGACTATGCACAAGGCCAAACTTGACTCTCCTCCTTTCTTTCTCACTATTAGGATGCTTGGTAAGAACACACATAATTTATTATTAGATTCATGAGAATATACCAATATCATGCCTATAGTTATCTGTAAACAACTTGGTCTAACACCCATTAAGTCTGATAGGGTTGTCACCCAATTAGACAAATCTATATTTAGGGTAGTTCAGAGAACTTTTAAATGTTAATATGCTACTAGCTTCTAATCCTAGGATGTAGTAATTCATTGATATTTAAGTTGTTAATATACCTAATGTTTATGGAATCTTGTTGAGTAGGGAGTGGACAAAGGCTTTGAATGGTTACATGTCCATATATTGCTCACATATGTGGCTACCTTGGAATGGGGTTCATAATCAAATCAAGGTTGAAAGAGAGCCAAAAATTAAGCATATGATAATTGAGTGTAATTTTGTAAACAAAAGGGTTAATATAATGACTCAGACTTAGGGTTTTTCAACCTAAAGCTCATAAGGTATCTAAACCCAAGAGTAATCATGTTGTTCTCAAACTATGAAAATTGCATTTTGATGGTGTTAGGTGTAATTTTATATCAATTTTTGTTATTTTTTAAACTAAACCGACTAAAATAATGTAACATGATTCTTATAGGATCCAATTCCCTTATACCAATAAACTTTCTAAATATGAAACCCTTTTCTTAGGTTTATAGTTTACTATAAATAACAAGGTTAAATAAATTCTAGTTTATGGAGACTCAGAACAAGTGGTTAACTAAGTTAAAAGCAAATACCAATGTAAGATCTCATTTCTGAAAAGGTATAAGTTTAGGGTTTAGGATTTGATTGAATCCTTTGATGCCTTTGGCATCATTTCCATCCCAAGGGGAGAAAACCAAGCTACTGATGAGTTGGCATCTGTTGCAACCAACCTCATGCACAATCAAGATTCCCCTAATTTCAGCATTGAGTTAATCCCTTGTCCTTCAGTGCCTTATAATGTTTATCATTTTCAAGTCTTCAATGATGATCATCAAATACTAGATTTGATGACTAATTCTATGGCGTTTGATGCTCATATCATTGATGAGACTGATGAAATTACATCTAAGGGGGACAAATTTAATGGTAAAATCATTTAGATGAATGACAACAAGATCCCTAAGGGGATGATTTCTTTAGAGATATTGTTTGATCAAGACAAACTGACTGATGTTTCTAAGGTTCTCAAGGTAAGTGGAAAGGATTATAATTCTATTGATCTTGGACTTCATGATCAACCTTGACTGGTAAATTTTAGAAAATCCTATACAAACACTAAAAATAAGAATGCAAAGAGATCATCACTCAATACAGGGATGTTATAGCATGGTCCTATGATGACTTAAAGATATTTAGTCCAAGGGTAATCATATAAAATATACCCCTTAAAGAAAGTTTTAAACCATTTAGGCAGAAATAGAGGAATATAAATCCTATCCTAGAATCCATGATCTTCAAGGAGGTTAAAATATTGTTAGATGCTAGGATAGTCTTCTCTATTATGCATTCCACCTGGATGAATAATTTGGTGCTATTTAGGAAGAATAATGTTGAGATTATACTTTGTATTAACTTTAGGAACTTGAACAAAGCATAAAAAAAGGACAACTGTCCCCTTCCTTTCTTGGACCAAGTGATTCAATTTGTTTTAGGTTTAGCTATGATGTCTTTTCTTGATTTTGTTTTAGGTTACAACCAAGTATTAGTTTATGGAGAGGATAGTATGAAGATAACTTTCACCATAAAGTGTGGGACCTTTGTTGACATGAGGATGCCCTTTGGGCTAATCAATGCAGGTGTTACCTTAAAAATAGCTATGGAGCATGCCTTCTAAGGCTTGATAGGTAATTCCATTATTATTTTTATAGATGATCTAAAATTTTTTGCTAAAAATAAGGAAGATCACTTCATACCTTTACAACAAGTTTTTGAATGATGTCAGAGGTATGGCATTTCCTTAAACCCTAAGAAGACTATATTTTTTGTGATTGAAGGGAAATTATTGGGTCATGTTATAACCAAAGATGGGATCTCTATAAATCCTAAAAGAGTGGATGCCATATCTAGAATAGAACCTCCAAACAATAAGAAAGAGATAAATTCATTCTTTGGTAAGATAAATTTTGTAAGAAAGTATGTTTCTAATTTTTCAAAAAATGTTAACCCACTAACGGGCATGTTGAAGGATGCCAAGGTCACATGGAATGAATATTCTAAACATACATTCAATGATATCAATAATGTCATTAGTCAGACTCCTCTCCTTATAATTTCTAACTTATCAAGGGACTTCTACCTATATTCCTTTGCATCTAACCACACTATGGTTGCAGTGCTAACTCAAAAAATTAAAGAGTGTGAACAACCAATAGCTTTTATGAGCACTAATTTTAATAATTATGAGTTAAATTATTTATTGATTGATATATAGACATATGCATTACTTAAGGTAGTTAAGAAATTCAGGCATCACATCCATAGGAATAAGGTACATGCTATCTTACCCGACCCTACCACCAAACTTATGTTAACTCAAAATGAATTAGGGGAATGTATAGGTAAGTGAATATTAGTTTTATAGGAAAATTAATTGAAAATAAAAATAGAAAATTTGGTAAGATTCTAAGGTTTGATCCAGAGGATTGCTAGTACTAACCCTTGGATAAGTATTATGCAAGTGGATCTACAAAACTTTAAAGCTAGTGAGTGGTATGATTCAATCATACACTTGTCAATCAATGCTACTTGTCCTACAGGATTATCCAAGGATCAAGAATGGGGTCTTTTAGAAGATAAATTTTGAAGAAATTTATTTGAGATGTGTCTCACAATAAGAAACAACCCAAATCATGAGCACCTTTCATGAAAAACTCGGTAATGGACATCCATCTAGGAGAATAACATCCCACAAAATTACTATAGCTAGCTATTATTTGCCAACCAATTTGAAGGATGTTCACAAACATGTGAGGGAGTGTCATTCAAATCATATCTTTAGCACCAAGGAGCCAAAGGCAGCAATGCCTCTACAACTAGTCATTATTGACAAACCCTTTACTCAATGGGGTTTAGACTTTGTTGGTGTAATCAAATCCAACTCATTTTAAGTTCAAAATTATGTCCTTACTACCATATATTATTGTGTAAGGTGAATTGAAGATGTAGCTACTAAACAATGCAAGACAAAATAAGTGGTCAACTTCTTAGACTATACCAAGTTTAGAACTCTAGTATCTCTAGTGTGTGAAAATGGGTCTACATTCATATCTATAGAGATGATTGAATGGGATTATGATAATTTTGTCACTCTCAATTTTTCATCCATCCATTATGCCCAAGGTAATTGAGTGTCTGAGTCAACAAATAAAACCTAATGAATAAAATCATGAAATATGTCGATGACAAGCCTAGGACCTAGCATAAGCCCCTTAAGTTTTCACTATGGGATGATATAATAATAATCAAAAAAGCCTTAAGATATTCACCATTTCTATTTGTGTATGGGAAAGAATTCATATTTGTAGTTACTCTTAAATTGCCTACATATAGATTTATGTAGGAACACATGGAAGAAATCCAAGAGCTTACCAACTCTAGATTGCTAGACATCATTTAGATGGAAGATGCAAGAGAGAAAGCCTTTTTTGATTTTAGAAAGAATCAAACCAAAGTCAAGATATGGTTTGACAAAAGGTTTAAGATCAAGGTATTCAAATAGGGAGACCTATTTCTCCTTTAGAATAAATCATCTGAGGCTAAGGGCAAAGATGATGAATTCACACCCTTGTGTTTGGGCCCATACCAAATTGAAAAAACATTACAGAACAACACCTTCAAGCTCAAAGATATACAAGGATCAGATTTTACATTTCCCACCAATGGGTAATACCTAAATCACTACTTCTTTTCTGCTCTTCTGACATTCTTCATGGAGTACACTGTAAAATTTTTAGATTTAGAGTAGGTAGGCTAGCTAGTTTCCTTTCAATTCTTTTTTCCTATCCCTTATTTATATATAAGCATGTATATATTTATTTATTTTCCTTAGTTGTATTTCTTTCCTATTTTATATGGTGTGTTTCTTTCTTGTTTCTTTATTCCTTGATTCCAATAAGTCCTCCTAGACAATTATAAACTCAAAGTTATGGAGTTTTCTTGAATGTTCACAAATTTCAAAAATGTAGGTGTGAAACCCCACGCATAGGATGACAATGGTTATAGAATGTAAATCATAATGTTATAACCTAGATAAAGTGGTAAAGTCCAATAGAAAGGCAAATCCTTACATGAGAACCTAACCATTGTTATGTTGTGGAGCTAAAAGCTTCACAGGTATGCAAATGGTGGAGGTTGCTGAGTTACAGAGTAACTGACATCGGTCAAGCCAATCGACGTCGGTCATCTTCAGCTACATAGTAACTGACATTGGTTATGGTTGGCCGGCATCAGTCAGACAGGAACCGACGTCGGTCGCCTGTGCATTTCGAAGCAGCGTATTGCTAATTTTAGGAGAACAACTAGTTTGCATGTAAAGACTAATATAAGTCTTGAGTTTGCATTTATAATTATTATTTATTTTGGGATATATTTAAGAGATCCATCAGGCTATATTGTAATGAAGGACTAAGAAGGATTAGATCCTCAAGTTGAAGGCAATTACAAAAATTGGGTTAGTTGTCTCAAGGGGTGTAAGATCAGTTGATTTGCAGGTAGCAAGATTAGGGAGATCTATATGGTAAGTAAGATCAGTTAGGTTTGCAAGGGTGCAAGATCAAGGAGATCTACTTGCTGAACTGGAAGTAGGCAACAACAACCATTAGGTTGATTGTCATTGACTGGTGGGGGGAACAACTCTGTGTTTGAGTTGGTTGTAATTGATTGAGAGAGAGAAATATTGAGGGAGAATTATTGTACACCCAAGAGGTGTGGGGAGAAGAGGTTTCTTCATTGTATTTCCTTCTGGAAGAGTGTTAATATAGATTGTATTGTTTCTCATATCTCATATTCTATGCTATTTCAGAATTCTAGTTACATATTACTTCTGGTTTAATTCTGTGTTTAGTTGCTTATACAAAGGTAATCGATTGTACGCTTAGGAGAGGATCCTGACAGCTGGTATCAGAGCTTTGTGTTCTAGATCCTGACAAGTGGTATCAGAGCCTGGTTCAGAGCAAGTTAGTGTTTGTTGATTACAGGTTCACTCTTAGGGGTTTTTGATTGAGTGGGAGTAAAGCATGGCAGAAGAAGGTAAGCTAAGAATGGAGATATTCAATGGCAAGAATTATCATTTATGGAGGATGTAGATAGAGGATTATCTGTATCAGAAAGATCTATACTTACCATTGGGTGGGGTTTCAAGAAATCCCACAGCTATGAAAGATGAAGAATCAAATGTTCTTGATCAGAAGGCTCTTGGATCTATAAGGTTAAGCCTGGCATCGTCTATGATTTCCAACTTATCACAAGCAAAGACAATGGTAGAGTTAATGGAATCTTTGGCAAATTTATATGAAAAACCCTCAGCTTCAAAGGAGGTATTTCTTATGAAGCAATTATTTAATTTAGAAATGCAGAAAGGTGGATCGATATATAGTCATCTTAGTGATTTCCACGGATTAGTAAATTAGTTAATTTCAGTCAATATAGATTTTGATGATGAAATTAAGGCTCTCTTAATCTTATGCTCTTTACCTAAAAATTGGGATAGTTTGGTAAAGGTAGTTAGTAATATTGCATCTACTTCAAATATCTTGAAAGTTGATGATGTTGTTAGTGTAGTCTTGAATGAAGAAATTCATAGGAAAAGCATAGGGGAAACATCAAGGAATGCTATAAGTGTTGAAAGCAAGGGAAAGTAAAGAGAGAAGAGCAAGCAAGGAAAATCAAGGTCAAAGATAGATACGAGATCCAAATACAAAAATGGAGGTATAACCTATTGGAATTGTGGAAAGAAAGGGCATGTAAAGAAAGATTGTTGGTTGGTAGAAGATCAACATGAAGGAATTAAAGAAGTAAATGATGAAGGTATTGTTGCACAGGATGCTCTTATATGTTCCTTGGATAAAGTAGAATCTTGGGTTTTAGATTCTGGTGCCTCTTTCCATGCAACCCCAAAAAGAGAATTTTTTCATGATTATGTCCATGGAGACTTTGGAAAAGTTTATTTAGGGGATGGTGAGCCTTGTCAAATGGTTGTCAAAGGGGAAGTGCAGCTGAAATTACATAATGGCAACACATGGGTGTTGAAGGATGTCATGCATGTCCCAGTCTTGAAGCAGAATTTGATTTCTATAGGAAAGTTGGGTGATGAGGGTTGCACAGTAACTCTCATAGCAGAATCTTGGAAAGTTTACAAGGGTGCACTTGTTTTAGCAGGAGGTAAGAAAGTAGGTACACTTTATCTATCTACTTGTATTACTAATTCTCTTTCTATTTTATCTACTTCAGATGTAAATGCAAAGATGTGGCTCTATAGGCTTCGTCACATGAGTGAGAAGGGAATACATGTTCTTAAGTCAAATGTAAAGAACTGGAAAGGCTTGGTTTTTAAGGAGAAGATGATGGACAAAGATCAGCTTAAGAGGCTGAATAATTCTGAGTAGGGCAATGTTTATTTGGACAAGGTTATGATCCAAAATGAACTCACAGGTAAAAAACATCACTCATAGGAAAACATAGATAGCGACGTCGATCAGGTAAAAATTGACATCGATCAGGCAGGAACCGACATCGGTCCAGTGGAGACCAAAGTTGGTGATGTTGGGCAAGTGGAAACTGATGTCGGTAAGGTAAGAACTGATGTCAGTTAGGTCAGTCACATGGAACTGACATCGGTCAGGTGTAGACTGAGCGATGACCGGGATTGGTCACTGTGAGAATGAAATTTGGGTAGACAGTAAGCTGTCAAGGAGTATCAAAAGCCCATGAGGAGGACTGAAAGGATAATTAAGCCTCAAATTCATTATTCCCCTTCTTTATACTACTTATTGCTCACTGATGGTGGAAAACTAGGAAGTTTTGAAGAGGTAATGCAGGTAGAATCCAGGAAATAATGGGAGCATGGCATGAATGAGGAAATTGATTCCTTGGAAAAGAACCAAATGTGAGATTTGGTAGAGTTGCCAGCCAGAAAGAAAGCACTGAAAGATGAATGGATTTACAGGTTAAAGAAAGGAGAGAATGGACAGGTGAGACAGAAGGCCAGGTTATATGGTCTTGAGCAAGCTCCAAGATAGTGGTATTTGAGGTTTGACAGATTTATGACAAAGCATGGCTTTAGTCGATGTCAGTGTAACCATTGTGTTTATTTTACCAAGTTGGATAATAGTAGCAACATTATCCTATTACTGTATGTAGTGTATATGCTTTTTGCAGGGTCACACATGTAGGGAATTTCTGAGCTAAAGGTAAAAGTAGCTTAGACATTTGCCATGAAGGATTTAAGAGCAGCAAAGAAAATCCTTGGCATGAGTATTTCTAGAGACATGGAAAATCACATGTTGATTTTGTCTCTAGAGGATTATGTGAATAAAGTAGTGGAGAGGTTCAATATGCAGGATGCAAAATCGGTAAGCACACCTATGGTTGGACAGTTCAAATTGAGCTATGAATAGTGTCCTAAATCACATGATGAGGTTAGGTACATGGTATGTACTAAACCTGATATTACCCAAGTAGTGGGAGTTGTCAGCAAGTTTATGGCCAATCTAAGAAAGGAGCACTGGAACCCAGTTCAATGGATTCTCAAATATCTGAGAGGGACGAGCAGCAAGTATTAATGTTATGGAGGCTCAAGCATTTCTCTACATGGGTATGTAGATTCAGATATGGCAGGTGACTTGGATGACAGGAGAAGCACCATAGGATATGTGTTCACTACTGGTGGAATAGTGGTTAGCTAGATATCAGAGTTGCAGAAGGTTGTTGTAGTCACGGTGGCTAGCAAGGATAAGAACCCTACAGATATGTTAACAAAGTCAGGAACAAAGGAGAAGTTGAATCCTCATTCAACTTTTGTTGGTCTTCAAGATTAAACTTGAAGAGGGATACAAGCCATAAAAAAATTAGAGGATGTACAGGTATAGGTACAGGTGCAGCTGTTTATCTCCAAGTGGGAGATTGTTAAGTTATGGAGCTAAAAGCTTCACAAGTATGCAAATGGTGGAGGTTGTTGAATTACAGAGTAATCGCCATCGGTCAGGCCAACTGACATTGGTCATCTTCACTACACAGTAACCGACATTGGTTATGGTTGGCCGGCATAGGTCAGACAGGAACTGATGTCGGTCACCTATGCATTTTTAGGTGACATTTCCAGAATTAGAATTGTTAATTTTAGGAGAACAGCTAGTTTGCATGTAAATACTAATTTTAGTCTTGAGTTTGCATTTCTAATTATTGTTTGTTTTCGGATCTATTTAAGAGACCCATGGGGATGTATTGTAATGAAGGACTAAGAAGGATTAGATCCTCAACTTGAAGGCAAGACCAAAAATTGGGTTTGTTGTCTCAAGGGGTGTAAGATCAGTTGATCTACAGGTAGCAAGATTAGAGAGATCTACATGGTAAGTAAGATCAGTTAGGTCTGCAAGGGTGCAAGATCAAGGAGATCTACTTGGTGGATTGGAAGTAGGCAACAACAACCATTGGGTTGATTGTCACTGACCGGTGGAGGGAACAACTTTGTGTTTGAGTTGGTTGTAATTGATTGAGAGAGAGAGAGAGAGAGAGAGAGAGAGAGAGAGAGAGAGAGAGAGAGAGAGTTACTATACACCCAAGAGGTGTGGGAAGAAGAGGTTTCTTCATTATATTTCCTTCTAGAAGAGTGTTAATATAGATTGTATTATTGCTCGTATCTCATATTCGGTGTTGTTTCTAAATTCTAGTTACATATTACTTCTAGTTTAATTCTTTGTTTAGTTGCTTATACAAAGGTAATCAATTGTACTCTTAGGAGAGGATCCTAACAGCTGGTATCAGAGCTTTATGTTCTAGATCCTGACAACCATCATCTCAACCTCAAGTTGGCTTTAAGAAAGATTTAGAATTATAGGGTGAAAAATGAAATTATCATGGTATACCCATACTAGAACTTAGTCAACATCCTTACCTGGATTAAACTTACATCCATATGTGAATTTCCAAAAAAAAACCAAACACTTGACTAGATACTAAAGACCTGGATACCCTAGTTCCCAACCTTGTTAAAACCATAAAGATCTAAGAAAATAAAAAAATAATGGTATAACATAAAATCAAAAGCTTTCAGGCATAGGGGATTTTGGTAATCTCCACTAGGGATATGGACACTTGGTTGACAATGAATCAAGGCTATGAGTGAGGCCAAAGGCATTTCTGTTAGGGCTATGGACGCCTATATGGTAGTAAAGCAATGCACAAGTGTTCCCTAAGCTAAAACTATGGTGCCTTATAAATACCTATACATGTTATAAGTCAATTATTAGTGATTGAGGACTTGGAACTTGGAAGTTATTTTTTAGACTCCATCGAAAATAGTAAGTGAAGTCAAATCACACACATATTATGGTTATGTCCTAATGTTTGACACTAAGTCTACAAGTGCAAGTTTTGTTTCAACCATAATCTAGTCTAGGTGAGGCTTTTGATCAAATGATGTGGATGACTTAACTATTTGACTAAATCAATGACTTTAGGTTCTAACATATTGCTATGTTTCTCCTTTGAGTCAACATTTATTCGGGCCAACATACCCCCATTTTTAAAAATTGAGACCCTTGAGAAATGCTAGGGTTTGAACATTGAGTTTATCATGTTAAGGTCATTTATATAATATGAAGATTTTCATTTTGTTAAAAGTAGGTTTACCTGGTTTTATTTTTCTTTCATTTAGATAAACAATGATGATAAATATTCTCTATGACTTTTAGTCATAGGTTCCATGGTGATGTTGTTGGGAAATTCATGTCCCTAAACCCTAGGAAAATGCTCAGTTTAAATTTAAATATTTGAAGGAATAAAATATGTGTGAACCATTTTAAAATCCATTTTGGACCTAAAACTTAAAATGTGTGGTCCCCTTTGTTATATTCCCCATTTAAAGGTTCCTTTGTATTCATAACTAAGTTGTTCATTATGTAAGGTCCTTTTTAATACTTTCTAACTTAGCCTAAGACTTTAACCCTAAGGTCCCATAGTATTTATTAATACTAATAGGACCTAAGTCCTAATGCCTTAGCCTAATTCTAGTTCCATGAGCCCCCTTTGTATGTTAGAATTGTCTCTCGCTTATAGATTAGCCTAAGGTTTTAATATTAAGGCCCTGACATATTTATTAATATTAGCAAAACATTAGTCTTAACACCTTAACCCTAAGTATTTTACATCTGTTTGGTCTAACTTAACTTCCTTACATCTTGTAGGATCCAATGCCCAATGCTTTACCATGGAATTTTGATCTAATGGAGTGAGGAAAACGTGATATTTGGTTTAAAAAACTTAAATCTTTGGTGATCCATGGGTTCATGCTCCATCATGACCTTTGATAGAATTATGTGAGGATAAATGATAGAATCCTTCATATATCCCATTGAACCACTAACATTTGAGCCCTCAGACCATGATCAACACTTCTTTCTTGCTCACAAAGACTTGATAGAATGATGCAAAACATAGTTAAAAATTCAAAAGACCACAGATGGCCCAAATGATTGACATGTGACATCCTTACATTTGAGTATTAAAATCAAAAGGGCACACTTGATAGAAATATTCAATCACAAGCGAGATCCTAGATCATGATCTTACTACTGACACTTCATCACCAATTTTGAGTTGACATGCCAAGTGGAATTCTCACATTATGCCATAATAATTTGATGAGCTTAAAATTGACATTCATGAAAACATCCCCTTTAATCCCATTAAATAAAAAAAACTTCGCTAGTTTAAAATTGACATTCATACGATCATCATTTAATGCCCATAAGGATGATTTTGACATCCACATGACCATCAAATTAAATCTAATGAATTATCATGCTCAGGGTCAAAATTCAGTCCAAAACCTTGATGTAAAGCTCAAAAATGGCTTTACAGACTAAGGGAAGTGCTTGAAAAATGTTCAAACACTAGAAGTTTTCAAATTATAAAATGTGGAAATGGTCTCATAATCTAAATATGCAAAATAAACCTATTCTAAGTGTATACTTTAAGGTCCTCATGACATTTTATTCAAACTTCATGAACCTTAAATTATATATTTATACTAAGTCTTATTTTGAAGAGAGAGTCTTCATAGAATAAAATTTAGACTAATTGCATCTAGTTGAAGATTTTAAAGTGTTATGTCAATACAATAAAATCTTATGAAATAAAATCCTATGCTATATTACCTTGTTGTCATGTTGATCCTTTTGAGCATATTTTATTAGCCTTGGCATAAATATTATAGACCAATGTTTACATGGTATTTCTTAAACATGACATAAACATTAGCCTGGAATATTTAAGTCATAGCACCCTTACATGTAAATCAGAAAGATTAGGTATAAACCACTTAGGCTAAGGTTTATTTCATGATTAAATTATATTCTAACTTAATGTTAGATCATCTATATATATCAATGTCATGTGCTTTGTCACCATATTTTGATTCAACGATGTAAAGGAACCCAAATAATTTTTAATGTGGCCTCAAGAGCCCATGAACTCGATGTATGGAGAAAGCACATTTGAGGCAAAGTTGACAGGATGATCTCATAGTTTGTGATTTATCAGTGGATTTTGATACAATGATGTGAAGGCACTCATGAATTTTCAAAAGACCACAAACCCACCACATGGCTGATGCTTGTTCAGTATGTTCTTGACCTAGGATTTGAAGCATAGATAGGTGTATAAGGACACCAAACATCACTACTATTGTTGTTTACAACAAAAGAAACCAATCACAAGCAAGAACATAGATTATGATCAAAGGCTCACACTAATCATATGTTTTCATCTATTGGAGTGAGATAAAAGGGGAATTTTTAAATGCCAACAACTAGTGTTAAAGAGGAATTTATGAAAAATTTCATGAAAGTTACAGACCAGTGCCACATGGATGCCACACAATCACAAAAGGACAAAATATAAGATCTTGTGGGCTCAAAAATGGAAAGGTTTAAAATAAAATGTCCAAATCAAATCCAAGACACATATAAGTGAGGCTCTAGATATTTCCTATCATTAAATCTCAAGAAACACTAAAGCCTACATAAAAATGACTCAATTATATTCATTTGGTCACCATTTGATCAAAAGGATGTTGAATTGTATTTTTGAGCACAAAAGGGCTTTCACAGAGAGCATTTACTACCAGTGTAAATGAATTCATAGAGACAAATATAATGGTATCTCATAGACAACAATTGAAGGAAGAGATTGAGTTGTACTTATAGATGGATAATGAAGGCAAGATCTTCAAGGATACTGAATTAGATAGTAGAGCCTTGAATTCTCTAAATGTGAGGAACTAATCTAAACTCTCTTTCACGATCAAAGAATTAAATCCAATCACAAAATAAGAGAAAAATATTGCTATAGTGATTTCAAGATATTGTGACTTAGTTTTTGTTTATATGGCAAGCCTCTACCATGTTGTGGAAAAAATTAAGGTACTACATTGCATCGATGTCCTTGTCCCTATTTTTATTGATTATAGAATTGATAATGAATGGATCATTACAGAATGAAATTAAAAAATGGTAGCATATGTTTCTCCTATAGCATTTGAGGCTTAATTTAAACTTTTTTCTCCCCATGTAAATCTATCCAACATCAAGGAGTGGACCTCTAAACATAACTAGACTCTATCCTAGGACCTTGGTTACATCAATGACCTCATGTATTTAGAGACCTTGAGGGTAAGATCCCTATCATCCAATTTAGGGAGGGCATTAGGATAATAATTACCATATTGAACTACGATTTTGGTTCCCCTTCAACCACTTATGTGAATAAATTATGAGTCCCATATATACAATTCATGGTGGAGGAGAAAATCACCTATCCAATTATAGATTTAATCATTAGCTTCCTCATCAAGTAATTCAATGACATAAAAAGAAAGACATGTAATTAAATATACATGATTTCAAACCTACTGGATGCCCTACTAGCCTCTATTACTTTCCTCATGATTAAGAATTAGTCCTTAAATAATAAAGCCACTATTTCACACCATTAATCCAAATTACATATTTTCAAATATAGGAACCACATGCAGTTCATTTGTGACTACATGTATCCAACCATAGTTGAGGCCATCATAGGTTTTTTTATGCCTAGGTTCCTCCCCCTAATCAAAAATTATATTTAATTTATTGGTGACATTTGGTACTACCATGACTGCATAGTCATCAAGATCAAAGGAATCATGTCCCAACATTGCAGGTTACCAGTGTATGTTCCTAGGAAGTTGTCTAAATAGGAAATTACTTCTTAGTTCCTTCATGGCATTGATGAAACTTCTAAAGAAAATAAGAAAGGTCTTCTCCACCCTTTCCCCTCGATCATTAGGAAGACCATATTGCAAGAATATAAGTAATTTTATACCATGGCCAAACATAGAGATTCATTCAATTTTCAAATTGATGAACTTAAGTTGTGGCATCCTAAGGGTATAATGGTTAGACATTTGATGGACAAGAAGCTCACAAAGCCTGAGTACGTACATAAATTTGGTGTTCATGACACCATCTACATCGAGGCTAAGGATTTATGAAGAAGCGTTGGCCAGGATCCAAGGCCACAACATCAAGATGGAACATAGGTTAATAAAGGATGATAAACCATCTCAAAAAATATTTTAAATTCATCCTTTGTAATATCACTTGCATCTACGACCATCTAGGATAACCCAAGAATAGCTCCAGGTGGAATAGTCATAACCCCAACCCAAAGAACAACATAATCAAACATAATATGAACAAGGTAAGGGAAATGAGAAGGTGGGAGAGGTGAAATTGGAAGAGAGGCCTTGAGAGGGGACCTCATCTTCAACAATCCCACAAAGGCCACCTGCTCTAGTATAATATTTAGACATGATTACCTTGGAACCAGAAGAGATTCTTAAGGGTGCCTCAAGGAGATTGTAGAGGACTATGAATTAGATAGGGAGGTGGAGCCTAAGAAGGACATTAGAAAATAGTTGGTTCTTGTGCCATCCACAGAGATGAGGAATGTAGAGTTAGCATTGGTTATTATGGGACCAAGGAAAAGACTAAGGTTGACCATACCTCACCCCAAAAATGAGGTAAATTTATTTATTAATGAATCACCTATTCATGGAGCAGTCATTCTTGAGTAGTTCATTTATGGGAAACTATAAAATATTCCCTCTCTTTCCCAATCATGAGCTTTAACAAGAGTTTTGGACATTGAGATTCATGATGACATAAAGTCATGGATAAGGGCTATGGTGAAAGACTAGGAGGAAAGGATAATTTTGGCCATTTAGGGACCATAAAATAACAAGATGGATGCTCTGGGAGAATCTTTTATCTTAGGTGTGGAGGTCCCATAAGCTCTTACATTTAAAGAACCAATTACTACCATCCATTTTACCCTTAAAACAACTAGGTTAGAGAGAATAACAACAAGGACAAGAATAGAATAATTCACCTTTGAAAAGGTGAAACCCTTTATGGGATTAACCCTAGTGGGATATCAATAGCTTGGGGAAGCTGCAATTCAGTATGAGGATGTGTAAAGTCTAATTAAGGCCTAGTCTGCATAGTCTTAAATTGGAGTCCAAGGATTAAAGAAGAAGATCCTAAACTTATAAAAGGAAAAGGAAAACTTATAAACATAGTTAAATTTATTAGTGCCTGAGGAAATGACCAAGATCCTTGATGAGTCATTCTATGACATGTTTGAAGCTCTCAATTGAATGAAATTGATGCAAAGTGCATTATAGGGGTAGTGTGCATTGGCCTTAAGCCTGGTCACCTAATGGCAAGCCTTGGAAGATAAAATTGGCCAACTTCTCAATATTCAAGAAAGGAAATAGATCACAGTATTTAGGACCATCAATTTGGGACATTTGAGTACAATTTTGTGGGTTTTGATTGAAAAGCTTCAAGGTTTTAGTGCTTGGCATAA
Organism: Torreya grandis; assembly: GCA_037957365.1. Lineage (NCBI taxonomy): Eukaryota > Viridiplantae > Streptophyta > Pinopsida > Cupressales > Taxaceae > Torreya > Torreya grandis. Next base: position 298,491 of record JARHVA010007230.1, on the reverse strand, counting down.
AAATGTGAAAAGGCTCATGAATGATGATAAGGAGCTAATTGAAAGGATTGAACAAATTCTTGCAACTATGATAATAGATCTTGTACAAATTATTACCCTTTGGATCATAAGTGATGAATAATTTAAGCATGGGGCTACTTTGGTAACCCAATAAATCAAGGAAAAAGTCCAAGGAAATTCTAGGGATGATAGCAACAAAATCTTGGACATCATATTCAATTCCGGGGAAAGGATAAACAAAGAAAGGAGTATTGAAGAGGCCATGGATAGAAATTATAGGGAACTTAGTGACTTGGTAGATCAAGATGAGGAATGCATTATGAAGCCTATTTTGGATATATAACTAGTTGATGTGTAATATGTCAAAACCATGATCATCTTCCAGTAACGATAATCAGAGGCCCCACTAGTAAATTAGGCAATATTCTATTTAGTAGAATTGTATAACATTTTGAAATAGAATATTCCATTATAAAGGCATATGCTAGTTTGTTAGCATATTTGACTCTAGGTCAATATTCTTCTAAAAATCACATGTATTTTAGAAATTTTAAGGACAACTATCCTTATATTTATACACCTATATTTTGTAATAGATCGATATACTACATGATCTTTATATAAAGGTATGTATTACCATTTGTAAAGAGAGTGATTTAAGAGCAACTTGGTATAATTTGAAGTAATTAATATAATCAAGGGAATTCTATAACGATTGTCTATGTTTGATGTGTTAATTATCTTTTAGCTTTTCTCTCAATTTCTAGTTAAGGTTTTTAATTTGAATGGTGTCTTAAAATTCTAAGTTGTATCCTTATAATCATATGGTTTCTAATTTTTAAAACATACTAGATTAGCTGAAAGACATTTAGCTCTCTTATGTTCATGTGCTATTAGATTGTGGTAGTAAATCCTTAAAGAATAATTCTTTCTTACTTGTTAATCTTCACCCTATCCTTTGAAATTGGCCTAGTATATAGTGGAATTTGAGCTTAGGATATTTTAAATTATATATTTGTTTGAATGTAGACTAATTTGAAATTGATGCTTTATCGTAATGTTTAAGTCTAAAATTAGCAATCACTTTTTTCTTTCCTGCCTTACCCTTCTCTTTACTCCTTTTTACCCCAAAATCACTCTAATTTTAGCTTCATTATCAATATCCACTTATATTATTCTATAGCTTCAATCTGGATCAAAATTAACTAAGTATTATCATAGATTATTAACTATTCATGAAGAACAAACCAAGGTGGATCCCAACCAGCAAATTATAAAAATATTGTGGAATATTTCATCTTGCTCTGCTGCTATTTCACCACAAGCAACTAGATTGCTAAAACCTACAATGCATGCCTTGAAATTTCTACATTATAAAATGATAAGTGTTCTTTAAACACTAAGATCACCTATGGTTTAATTAAAATAATCAACAAGAGAAGCTCCACTAGGGGTATAAATTATTTAGATTGTACATATGGATTGTAAATTAACGTTATATGCTTAAATTATCTAGTTGAAATTAGGTTGACAAATCTCAATTTCATAATGTTACCTTCTCTAAATGAAATGAGTAACTATATAAATTAGGACACAATTGGGTGGAAGTAAACAAAAAATAACATTATGTTGTCAATGTTTTGTTCATAGGGCTTGATTGCTATAAATTATGTCCCTCTTAAAAGAGAATGAATAATTGGCTTAATTAGGGACTGTATTGGGGAAATTAAGTCTAAATCACGTCACAATGTCATAGTTAGGTTTATTTTAATTTATTCAACCTAATTATGTCTCTCATTAAACCAATTGAGAAATTATTTTTGTCAATCATTCAATTGGTAAAAATACATTCAAATCACTTTATTCATTTTTAATTAAGTTAATAGGGTTTGATTTCACAAAAAAAAAATTATCATTAAGCTAAATGAGTATTTTGTTTAATAAAAGACTCAATTTTATCTAGTTAATAACTAAATCAAATTATGTTTTCACAAATTGGTTCATATTTCTCAATTGTCTAAAATCACATCCATCATTAAACCAAGTGATTAATTTTCTCAATTAGGAATTAATTTTAGTTAATGTATATGTAAATCACTTTATGTAATGACTATTAGGTTCATGATGTTTTAATACTAAAAATCACATCTCTCTTTAAATAAAATAAATAATTCATTCAATCAAGGACTCAATTGGTGTAATTTAAGGAAAAATCAAATTACATCATCAAATTAAGCCCATAAGGCTTGTTTGACCCAAATGGTATCCCTTATTGAAATCAATGAGTCCCTTATTGAATCCCTAACTTATATTACATAGTCAAATTTAGGTTCATGGAGGTTGATTGCGATAACCTACATTTCTCATTTAACATGTCATGTAATTTATACAATCATTTAGTTAATTTGTGCTAATTGAGACCCAAAACACATTATGTCATGCCAATTAGGTACACATAGCTCAATCTACCAAAATAGTATCATTAATTGAACCAAATATGTATACGTTCTATTTTTGGAATCTATTGGGTAAGATTTATCTTAAAACCACACAATGTAGTCATAGTTATGATCAAATGGCTTGATTTCCCTAAATTTTGTTGTTTATTTAGCAAAATGTTTATCTGGTCAACTTAGAGAACAAAGATTGGAAATTGACCCCAAATTTGCATTATATGATTGAAATTAGGTTCTTATATATCAAATTCCAAAATTACATCCCACATTGAACCAATTAAATAATTATTATGAAATCAACTAGTAAAAATGGAGGGCTAAATCACCCTATTTAGTTCTAATTAGGTTCACATAGATCCATTTAATTAAACTAAATCCCTATTGAACAAAATGAATTATTGGGGAAAAATAGAGGAATGGTTTCTTAAATCAAATGATGCAGCCAAAATATATCGGTAAAATTAATTTTGCAAACATCAATTACCTTAGATCACATGTATAATTGAACCAAATAACTCCATATGGAAATATTAAACACTAAATTTATTATATGTAATAATTAGTTTCAAAAAGATTAATTTATCATAATCATGTCCCGTATTGAAAAATTAATTAGTTCATATAGAGACCTTATTGGCGTAAATAAATATGCAAATCACACAATCAAGTAAAAATTAGGATCACATGCTTGAATAATCCAACATGCATCCTTAATTAGATCAATCAAGTAATTTATTCAATAAAGGATGCAGTTGGCAAAAGTAGAGTCCTATATCTCAATATATAGTCATAATTAGGTTTGTGGGCCTCGATTACCATAAATTTAAGTCAATTAAAGGAAGTGAGAACTTGGTTAGATCAAGTACTTATTAAGGGATACATGATCCCGATATCACATCATGTGGTCTTAATGATATCCATGGGGCTCAATTTGACCAAATCATGTGCCTCATTGAACCAAATGAGTAATAAGTAGAATTATGGTCTCAATTGGTAAAATTGAAGCCCCAAATCACATTATGTAGTCAAATTATTAGCCTAGACATATTTGAAGAGATAATGAAATGAAAATGTACAAAGAGGATTAATTGTGTATTTAAAAAAGTCATGACTAATCATGGTTATAAATTTATAAAAACTTTATTAACTAAATAATGTTATGAAAATTTGTGTTTTCTTCTTAGAAGGTTTTCTTGGAGTTTAAAAATGATTAACTCTATTTTTAGCATCTCTTCTTAACATGGTATTGTGAATTTGAATTAAAGAATATAGCTAATTTATTTGTATACACATTTTTTAACATGATTTATTTGTATAATACATATAATTTAAAAAGGGTGATGCTTATCAATGATGGAATTAGAGTCATAAAGTGTAATCCATGAGCAGAAAACAAGTTATGTTGAATGATATTTTATCTTTAAATTAAATGATTTAAAATATTTTTTTAGCATGCCTCCAACACTTTTATGTGAATGGAAGCATCATAAGAAGGATCACTATTATTAAGCTTCATAATTAATTTAGTGACTAGTTTCTATTTTCTAGTTGAAATAAGATTGTTATGATTTTGTATTATTTATTCATGTGGATGTCTATATATGTATTGAAGGATGAATTTAATAAAATATTCAAAAATAGGCCAAAAGAATATTAGCTATTTATGACAATACGTGGAGCAGATAAAATTAAAATAGTTGAAGATAGTGATAATATATATGTTTTGGAAGCCTAGATAATGGTAGCAATAGTCACCTTATTCAAATTTAATAGCTTGCAAAATTCAAGGAAAATCAATACATTGAATTAAATTCTATAATATTTATACTTCCATTTTCACTTTGACTAATCTCTATGCATAGTTATACAGAAATTGTAAATAATTAAGATGATAGTAATGACTCTATGGAATTATATATGAATAGACAAAAAAATAATGATTACTACCTTGAAATTAATATTGTTATTAGATCAACTATAGGTTTTAATGGGACTAAAAACATATCAAACTTGTTTTTTCTATCACGTGAATAAATTTAATGGAAAAGATGTCTTAGAGATTTTTTTTTTTTTAATTCATTAAGAATTATTAATATAATGGGTATATACGCTTAACGTATCAAGTAAGATAAATAAATTTGGATTGATTATTTAGTCCAATAAAATACCTTAATGACTTTTGTTAGTCTCCAAGAATGCAAGTATAATCCATTATGGGTAATTATTGCTTACAACTTGAGAAGGTGGGATGCACATGGTTAATTTATCTAAATAAATACACCAAATCATTTATAAGGATCATGAAGATGCAATGTTTATTACATTGTATACTTTATTCTACTAAGAATTTGAGCTAAGTAAATCAAAATATGTTGAATGAATTATTTTCTACAACCTAAATTAAAATGGAAAAAAATAGTGATTTTTTAAAGATGGATTTGTGGAAGAATTACCATATATTACATCAATTGATTTAAGAAAAACTATTAGACAATTTATATTAATAAACCTAGTTACTTATCTAATCATTAAATTCAATTAGTTGGGATTTTATATGTCATTAATGAATAAGGGTTATAGAAAATGATTTTATCATAATTTTGACAATAATTTTAGTAGGATTATAACGTAAAAAAAATTGATTGCAATAATGATTATTCAAACTTGTGAACATGTGAGATGTTTATCCATACAATTCAATGCAAATGTAATTGTGTACATGAATGTAATTTTTTTTAATGGTGGTTTTGTGAATGTGTGCATGAAATATGACATCAGAGATCAAGTTTCAACAATATAAACTTAGGATAAATTAGTTTTTGGTTTCTCCTTATTTTTGTTTCATAAGGTTAAAAACTAGGTTTTGAAAGGTCTTGTAGCATTGTATAAAAGAGATAAATATAAAACATTAAATCTCACATACAATTCCTCTTCAAATAACAAAAGGGACATAATATTCAAATAACAAAAAATGTCTTTTCATTCATCAAATTGTATAAACATACATGGAATGGAAATCATTTAGAATATAGAAAATAGTCTATGAAAAATCCACTTGTCTCCCACTTGATTTCCTTCCAAATTCAACATATCTTCAACATTGCATACAATTTTTTTTGTCCTTATATGAGGAATAAGGCCTTTTTTGAGTATTCCTTCTCCTTCCTTCTCAACATATTCCAATCTTCCTTGTCATGATGCTTTGAACCAAATGAGAAAAAGATGACTATTTCAATTCATCATGAATCCTTGCAAAATCCTTTAGAGATTTTATTATTAGATGGTAATTTTAAAAATGATAGTGTGATTTCATTTTATTTGGAAGGATCCTTTTCATCTGAAGGTATTTAATTTAGATCAATAGATGCAATTTCTTCTGAAGAAGAGTCTGATATTGGTTTCTTTGCACTAACATGATTTTTATTTTTATTTTTTTGTGAATATAATGAGACAAATCCAAGGATGTGTTACTAAACTAAGGACCTACATGAAAAAATTTCACTTACACCTTATTTTTAAATAATTTCAGTCCACATTTTCTATTTGATTTTATGCCGTGATATAATCATCTTTAATATTGGTTAGAGTATAATAAGTATTATTCAAAGGATATTATTGTCATCCACGGACTTTTAAAAAGTGGTATATATTTAATATGACTTTTATAGTCATAATAAATGATTGTGTTATCATTACTCCATGTGATACAAACTAAACTAATTTTTTATCATTATATTTTATATAATTATTTGATATTAATATCTACTCTTATTAGTTTTGATATAATTATATATTAATTTTATTAATTTATTATCTCATTATGATAAACTTATAGCATTCATGACAAGAATATACATTCCATTTATTGATCATATTATTCTCTTTATTTCTATATCATTATTTTAATATGATAAAGATTTAGTCATAGCTATTGAGATATGTGATATATTAATGAATATATATGATTTAATGTGAATATGATACGATTAAATTTTTTAGTGATGGCACTCATTCATACTACTATGGATTTTTGTTCTTTATTATTAATAAATATTATATATTTGGATGTGTTACCTAATTCAATATGGTATAACTTTGTTATATGTTAATCTATCACTAGATAATTATTTCACAACTACCGTGGTATATTCTAATGTAAAATCCACATGCATAATTGGTCACTACTCCAGTAATATGTTAGGATGATGACAATAAAATTACTATTATGATGCTTGTGAGTAACTATTGTCCATTGGGGGATAATATTTATTTCTCTTAAGAGCTGGAGGAAGCATTGAATTATGGTTCATAATGTCGAATCTCCTTCTATATTCTTTAAAAAAAAGTAATCTGTATATTGTCACTACAATAAAATATTTGTTATGATGAGATAAGCAGAAGCTTAGGTACTTATGGGATGCTTTTTGGATTCCATTATTTTATATTTTTTCATGGATTTGAAGGGATCTTGGAGGATGAATTTTTGTTTATTTCCTATAATTTATTATCTCACCTCTACTTTTTTTAGATGGATGATTTGAGAAAGTAATTTCTAGTGATAAGTTTAATTTCTAATTCAATGTTTACAATTATTTTTATACATATTCATTGAACTCATGACTAGATATTGAGACTATGAAATGGGCATGGGATGCATCTATCTTATATCATGTGAACATGGCATAGATCTTGGTGGAATACTCTTCAAAAAGGATCCATCTACTAATTATCCATTGTAATAGTGATGAAGCTAATACATCACACACAGAATATATTATGCATTATCAATAAATAGATTATATAATGTTGAGATTATCTATTAAAATAGCCTGGTGGAGAGGAATATATTGAATGAGTAGGGGGATTTATATTATAGGATAACTCATGATGAAACTAAGTGTAACTCACTATATAACTCATAGTATCACTCAATTGAACTCCAGGTGGAACTCTAGGTGGGGCTCACCCTATCAACCACTTACACCTAGGCAATATAAAACTATATGTGTAAGGATATCCATTAAATAAATAAATTTAATAATAAATATACTATGTCAACACCCATTTAAGAATAACTTAGGTGTGTAGAAAATAAAAATGAGTCCTTATAACAAGACCTGATGAGCTACCCACGAACAATAGAACTCTTAAAAAAGTGGAGTAAAAGGAGAAAACCCAGTGGTAAAAAGTTCCCCCAAAAAAGAAAGAAAAAAAGTTAGGACTAGAATGCCCACCAAATATGATGTTGAAGTAGTCCACACTCCAAGAACTTGAAGTCATAAAGGAACTCAATCTACATAAGTGGTTCAAATCCAATACTCAATCATAAAAATAACTAACACTAGGCTTCACCATAATAACTCTAATCAAGAAGACTATCAGTAGTGTTGAAAGTAAAAAACAGTAATACATGTGTAAGTAATTTTGAACACCTAAGAAGTGGGATATACACACCACATCCCCAAACTAATGAATGGGTATAGTGATGTCAATAAATACATATGCCTACCCCTAATAATGCTAAATGGATATCTTGGATGAAAAAGATTTACACGAGTGGTCTAAATCCACTACTCAAACACTAAACAAGAAAACACTACATGCACCAAAATACGTCCATATGTTGTGAGAGACTATCAACTATAAAAAATTTATGTCAAAAATATGTATAAGGTATCTCAAAGAGGATGGCTCTAGTAGTGATGGAAGAGACAAAAAATTGAATAAGTGAAAAGGTGCTCAGAATAGAGTACATAAATGCATGAAGGTAGATAAGGTTGAATCAACAAACACTTGTGCCCCCCCCCCCCCTCATGCCATATAACTCTATAAATCATTGATAGTTTAATATAACCCAATAAACACCAAATAGAAAATAAGAGAGATATTGGTCTTCACTAGAATAGATCCAAATAAGGAGAGTATTAGCCTAATGAAAAAGTCATCACCAATCATGAGATTGGATCCAAAAACAACAAAAAAATTGTCTCCATAGAGGAAGGCAAGGTACTAATAAATCAACCTTGGTGGGGACATAATACAAACTACAAGTGTGTCTAGGTGCCAATGTACACACGAGAATAGAGAATGTTCTGAGTTAATGGAAGAATGTGGAAAATGGTAAAAAGACATCATGTATTTGGAAACACACTTCAAAAGACCAACTACCAAAAAAAACCTATAAAATCACGTGCAAAGGGACGTCACATTCAACTAAAAATACGTCAAAGATAATGTGATACATAAAAGTGGTTAATATGGTAAAATGTGATCCTAGAAGAATAAATTTGGGCCAAAGTTCATGCAAATAAGATATCAGTGATAGTTAAAAATAAGTCCAGAATTTTAATGAGAGAACAAAAATAAAGAAGGATAGAATGAATTTTTTTACTTGTGAGTGAGTTTGGCCACCTAACAAGTCAGGCCTCACCCACCTATCTTCAATAAATGAGATAGATAAAATAATACACAATCTCCTTTTATAATTTATTTCCCACAATAATATTATTTTCTATAAAAAAAACAATTGAAAAAATTAACCCCATTTAACAAAAATAAGGCCCTTGCCTAAATAATGCTCACCAACAAAATGGCCCCTCCATATACAAAATGACCCACAACAATATTAATTTTATAATAATAAAAAAGTTAACCTCCAATATCCTTCATAAAATTATCCCCAAAAGAATAAAATCTCCACCATAAAGTATAAATCCCTTTGTCCCTACCCTTTTTTCCATGTTCCCCACTCACCCAAAACTCATAAAACTTTACAGTATAAAATATCATAAAAATCATTTGAGATGACCTTACTGATATTTTTGGTTTGCATTGAGCTTAAAAGTAAGTAGTTTTAATTGTGAATTTTGGAAAAGCATTTAAAATACACTTTAGCTTCTTAATAAGTGATAAAAAAGAAGGAAATATCATCAACTTAAGCATGAAGCCATGGGAAGTGGTGAACAAAGAATATGAATAACAAAGAAGTGAGAGGAAGATTTGGAGCCCATAGAGGATGACAATATAGGTCATTAGAGACAATGGTGGTTGTATCCAATGGAATAGGTTGAACTAGTATAAGGATGTCAAGTAAAAGAATAATCTACCAAGAAGGGTACTGACACCAAGGTGGAGGGAAGGACATTGAGTAGGTGTAGAAGTAAAAGTACACTGATCATGTAGATTTGACTCCCATTATCTAATGAATATAATGTTAGGACATCTCATTGGTAGCGGTAGATGTTTTACAAGATTAAGAAAAGAAGGAACTCAGAGACAACCCTAATAAAATAACCACCACCAGTGAAACATATTTTTTTTAAAACCCTTGAAAACATATGGATCACTAGATTTGTCATAGGAGTGTTGGGGGCTATAATATTTTGAGGACCCACTAAATATATAATAGAACATAGAAAACATAGAAAAAATTAAATGAAAAAATATAAAAAAATTCCTTTATAGATTTGTATGAATTTGTCTTCAAGAAGCTAATAAACCCCCCATTTTTTTCTTTTTTATCAGAAATATCTATTTTGGATGATTGGATAGATCTTCCTAGGATTTTGATGAATTATAAATTCAATGGTGTAGGTTATAAGACCTAAAAAGGAACCAAAAAAGTATGAATGCATAAAGTGGATCAAAAGTCTATGAAAAGAAATCATTCAACAAAATAATGGTGGATTTGATGTAATGAAAGAACACTAAAATTGAGTAATGGAAGATTATAGAAGAGCTATGACATAATGAAAGTGTTTTAAATTTTCTTCAACCAAGATCTCTATAATAAGCCATTACCATAATGATGAAGATAATGTATTGCAAATAGAATAAATTATCTATTATCTGTAAATAGATTATACAATGTTGAGACTCACTATTAATATGGGCTAGTAGAGAGTAAAATATAAGTGTAAGGTATTTATTTCATATAACAACTCATTTTGAATCTAAGTAAAAATCATTATGGAATTCATAGGAAAACTCACAGTGACACTTAGTTAAACTCTAGGTGAAACTCACCCTCTCACCCACTTCCACCTAAGCAAGGTAAAGCTATACGTTAAGGGATAATTCACTCAATAAATAAATGGAATAGTAAAAATACGAGACCAACAAGTAAGATTTTATTGGGAAGCATTTATTTTTAGCAAAAAAATGAATTGCATTCCCTTATTAACATGTGCATTAAAGTGCATGTGATTAGATTTTAGGTGGAAAATGGTAAAGAGAAGATTTATTGTGTAGATTATAATATTGATTAATCACTTGTAATTTTTAAAATGACTCATTGATAAATTAATGACTAGAAATTTACATAATGGCATAAAATAATATTTTTTATTAATTGTGTATAGAAATATCATTATTAATTTTATATAGTGGGAATGATCATGAGTTAGTATGATTGGATGAAGATATGAGCATAAGTGTATTTGTTTGACATGTTTATTACATATTTAACATACTCACGTAAATTCCATAATAATATAATAAGACATTATGTTGATCTCATACATCTAACACATCCAT
>JARHVA010007230.1:275000-280000 GCA_037957365.1 Torreya grandis | reverse complement strand
GAACTTATAGACACTATAATACTATCACTAATAGTGTACTTATGTCAAAATTTGTTATTTTTGATAAAGGGGGAGTGTATGGTCATGACAAAGATAAATATAATATCGATAAGTTTAAATCCATTTTTATTAATGGTATTAATAATGATAGTGTTAATGAATAGCCTACTAGTACTTCAATGCCAAGTACTAAAATTCCATTAACTATCTCCTCATCTAGTGCATGTATTCCAAGTGCAGTTCAAAATTAAATTATAATTACATTAAGTATCTCCTCATCTAGTGCATGTATTCCAATCACATTTATATCTTCATGTCCTCATTATTTAAGGAAAGTAAAAATATTGAGTGAAATGTTTCATCTTACCAGAAGCTAAACACAAGAAGAATTTCCAACAGGGGAGATAGTAAATTATTATTTAACTACAGAAATTGATTTTTAACCATCATGTTTTGAAGATGCATGTACTAATAATGTTTGGATATAAGCACTGCAACCAAAAATGGATTCCATTCATAAAAATTATAATTGGAAACTTATAGTCCTTCTACATAACAAGATGTTTATTGGTATTAAATGGGCCCAAAAGACTAAGTATAATAGTGATGGCTTAAAGACACAAGGCATGTCTAGTTGTTAAAAGTTTCACTCAAATATATGTCAAATATTATGAAGAGACATTTAAAATAGTTGCAAGAAAAGAGACAATTAGAATGGTTATTTCACTAGTAAGTAAAAATAAATGAAGCATACATCACATGGATGTGAAAAGTGCCATCTTGAATTAGTACTTAGAAGAGGAAGTATATGCACAATAACCACTAGGGTTTTTAGTAAAATAAGACTATGTCGACAAGTTAAAAAAGGCTTTGTATGACCTCAAACAAGAATCTAAAGCATGGTATGCCAAGATTGACGGATATTTTCATCAGAATGGATTCAAAAGAATCAAGAGTGAGCCTTCTCTTTATTACAAGCAAGAAGGTAATGATAATATTATTATAAGTTTACATGTTGATGATTTGTTGGATATGGGGTATAATTCTAATATGAAGAATGAATTCAAAATTGATATGATGAATGAATTTCAAATGAAATATTTAGGTCTCATGAAATAATTTTTAGGGATGATAGTAAATATGACATTTTTAATTGTCAAACAAGTTATACAAATGATATGCTGAAGAAACTCAATATGTTTGATTATAAACTAGTATTCACTCCAACTGCTCATGGAGTTATGCCATGTAAAGACGATGGTGGTGAAAGATTTGATGAGAGAACTTACAAAATGTTGTTGAAATCTTAATGTTTGTAACTCAAACAATGCTGGATATTACTTATTCCATTTCTCTTATATCAAGGTATATGTCTAAGGCATCTGAAATTAATATGAAGGTATCCAAGTGGATTTTGAGGTATGCGAAAAGTACTTGGTTCTTTTTTGGTTAAAAAGAGATCAAAGAAGCAAAGTTTAGTTGCTCTTTGACATACAAATTTAGAATAAATTGTAGTCACTTTGGTAGTCACACAAACATTGTGGTTCCAAAACATTTTCAAAAAAATTGGAGAGAAACGACATTATTCTATAGTTTTTATGTGATAATGTAAGTGCTATCAAATTAGCTAATAATCTAGTGGATCACAATAGGTAAGCGCATTTTTATTTGATGTACTACTTTATTCCAGATTTGGTTTAGAAGAAAAAAGTAGAATTGAAGTATATAAACTCTTCTGAATAGTTTGCAAATATCTTCACTATTAAAGTTTTTGCAAAAAATCAATTTTTGAAACTTTGAGATAAATTTTTTAGTCCTCTCAACATCAATAAGAAGAATGTTGGTTAAATGTTATGGAGTTTGAGTTTACAACAACTATGATCACGCAAAAGATTTAATAATCAGTTTGATTTTTAGTTAAACTGTTTTTTTAATATTAAAGTTTATAAAAGCTTGAAACAATTTAGTTTATTACATGCATGTTATTTATTTTTACTGTTTGTGTAAAATTGGAATAATCCTTTGGGAGAGATTAACATGCAAATTTTAGCATGAAAATTTCGTAAATACATTGTATTTGAATTTATTTTTAATCAATGAGAATGTGTTGATGAATTTAGAAGAAGCAAGCAATTTTGTTTTCACTATTCTGGATATTTTCTGGTTATACAGTTTCTTATTTTCTGATTTTTTTTCTGAGTAATCATTTATTTTATATATTTGAATATCTTCATGATTTATTGGGATGTGTGATTGAATGTATAAAAGTGGTAATCAAATAATCAATATTGATTTTTATTTATTAAAAGCATGAATTCTTTTGGGTTTAAGTGATCAAGTTTTCATAGCAAAGCATTTTTAGTATAAGGGGAAATTTCTTTTTTGAATTAATACATTATTATACTAGTATGATGATGCAAAATTTATAGACTAAGGTGGTTCATACATATTCAAAATATTACTTGTTGTATGAATGATTAAATCAGAACTTTTATTGCATATGGGGTTTGTTATTTATCTGAAAGTATGTATTAACGGGTCAGATCAGTGGTCTTGGCAACCCTTGTTTTCTGTAGGATTTAACACCTGACCTAAGCACCCTTAATTTGTGTAATAAAAATGGTATATTGTTATAAATTTTGGAGACCCTACTCTACTTATTTAAAGATCATTGTGTTTCGATCCTACGGACAAATCATGCATGGGGCTTAGCCATTTGGTGCAATATTTTTCCCGTAGTAGGATCATTCACTTTTAAATAATGGTAAAATAGTTATTTTGAAAAGAAATGCATGTTTGAAATTTATGTTATTGTATATCATCAAGCTAATTTATATACCTACCTACATGTTGCACTATATGATAAAAGATTTATAATGGACATAATAGTCTTCATCTATAGTAACAGTATGGCATCTAAATATATGCGGCAAATTAAAATAGTGTATTTCCAAAAATAATTTAGGTTTACAAATAACCCTACTCAAATATCATAATGCTTCGAGATATTTTTTTGGGATAATATTTTGAATTTTTTAACGCAATGTGAAATTCTAAACGTAAGTTGAAATTAATGCTCCTTTATATGTGCCATTCTGTTAAGCTCGCTCGATGCATATTGATATTTTGGGCCTTATAGGCCACTACAGTTTTGTATTTAGTTGTAATTTTTAATTTTAAACCCTTGGATAAATCTGATCAGGTATTAATAATTCGTTTTATATTCACTGACTTCTTCTCAAGGATTATTATTTGGAAAAACTAGTAACTTGCAATTGGTATTTGATGATGACTATGGGTGTTGAGTTTGTTAGAGAAACCATTACATATGTTTTTTAGAAAAAAGTTATTTGTGCTAATTGCATCCTTTGATATTTTGTTTTGACAATACTTCATTGGAATATTGATGAATTAATACGTATATGTAGCTTTTCAGAGATAATATTTCCAATTTTATGTTGACTTATAATATTTCCAAAACACATACTTTAAAGGGTTTCTGTACTCAGATAATTTATTTCTTAAAAATCATTTACTTGGTATGGATGAAACATTTTCAGATTTTATATTTTTTTTACAATGATAAAGATTGATGAAACTTGTACATATGATTATCTTAATGAATATATAATAATTTATGTATAATGTTTCTTTTAGTAGTTAAATATTTATGATTTGAATTGCACTCGTTTGTTTAGAATCATTAATTCTATGATCAAATCTAACCTCACTAATTATGGATTCAAATGTGACGAGTCACTCTCTCTCTCTCTTCTCAACTTTTCTATATTTCATTTTCAAACATTTTATTATGACTTGGATTCATATATTCCTTCGACTTAAAACAATAGGATTGAATAAGCTTAAGTAGCATAAATTGCCCTATTTATATGTAGAAGAAGGTAATACCAAATATGTATTTCATTTCCAATCCGACCCGACAAGTTCAAATTCTTATTCTACAAATGATAATTAATGATATATTGTGCATCCGGAGGTGAGGATTGAAAATAGTTTAACAACTTCCAGATAATTATTCCTGAAATCTATCTATCATATCATCTATTGGTTCTGCATCATCGCGTACTAATATTAAATTTATCCACGTAATGCATGTTAAATCAACGTATACGATATTGCTTTATCCTAAAAAGACCAGTTGATTTATATTCTTAAACAAATTAATAGTCATAAATCAATTCAGAATTATCTGAATCCCTATCAGTTAATGTTGATAACAAATGAATCCATAATTACTCATGTTTAACCACATCTCAAGGTTATAATTAACTTGGAATAATTAAAATTGTATGAAAACTTGAAGGATCACTAAGATGTAGTATGATATTTGTTATTTAATCCTTAAAATTATAATGATGTGTTAATGCAGTCATATCAAAATTAAGAAAACCCATATTTGATTAATCGGAGACGAGCACGTGATCCAATTATCAAAACTTGTAGCTAGTTTAGATAAGTAATGGATGAAATAATAGTAAAGTAATAGAATTCCTTAGTGGAAACCTATAGGTGCATCCTTAAAATCAAGTTCATAGTCATGTGCTCAATAATATTAGTCTCTTGTATGTTTAACTTGTAAAATCGTTATACACTACATTTCAACTATTTGTTAAATGTCTAGGCCTTGTAGTTTCTTTTCTATATAAATTTTTGTAAATAAACATTCTCGTTGAATTGTTAATTAGTAAAACAATTATATGTATAATATCCCTATGATTTTTTCACTTAGATATCTTTGAAGAGCTTACGAAACCATGAGGATTAATTGTGAAAACTAAAAAAATGGTGTCCAATCGTGATTTCGAATTGGGAACGACACTCTTAATTAAATAACGGTAAGTAAATGTGTGTTTTATTCTTGAAAGGTATTCATAGTATTGAAAAAGTGTTAACTCCCTTTGCAACATCCCCTCTTAACATGATGTTTTGAACTGGTGTTTAATATTAGACAAAATTTGTTTTCATACACAACTATTTTT
>JARHVA010007230.1:197500-270000 GCA_037957365.1 Torreya grandis | reverse complement strand
TTTGTAATCCTTCCCAATATACCAAATATATGTCATAACTTTATTGCCTTGTTTTTATTGTTTTCTTATCCAGAACCCTCATTATCTTTTTCTTCTTCTTCTTTGACACCTATTATTGTCAATATACTTCTTCATATTCTTCACCTTCACCATCTTCTCCATATAAATAATAAAAATCTAAACTATTAAATACTAGAGAGATCAAATTTCTATGGTAAACTCACCTCATAAGCATTGTCATTAATTTTATTCATAATTTTGCATCATCTAATTTTTTTGTACATCAACTTGTTAAATATGTAACTTTTGTAAATCTCTCTCTCCTAATGTAAACCATTACTAAATCTCATTCCTTAAATATTTTTGACCTTCTTTTGACATCTGCTACTACTTTATATTTCTCATTACTTTCTTTCTACTTTCTTCTTACTTCTTGTAAATGTTGTAAATATTCTACAAATTCTTCTTCATCACCACTAACTCATTTTGCAATTGATGATTATACAAAATATAAAACATTCATAAGATTTATATTATAAAAAATATGAAATATTTATTTTCTTATTGATTTGTTTAGTGAACTACTATATGCAAAATCAGCTTGTGGTAAAGCCAAGTCCCATTGCTTGAGCTTCTCTCCCACTATTCATCTCAATAAATTTCTCAAGCTCTCATTGAGAAGTTATGTTTTTCCATCTATTTTGGGGGTGATATGAACTACTGATTTGTAACATAGTCCTCATCTTTCTCAATAAAGTCCTCCAAAAATTATTTATAAATTTGATGTCCCTATCTAATGTAATAGTTTTTGAAACACTATATAATCTCACAATATCCTCAAAATATAGTTGTATAAATTTAGTGGCATCATTGGTTTTATTACACACAATAAAATCAACCATCGTTAAAAACATGCTATTTTTTATTTATTTATTACTTCTCTTTATGTTTGGTATTCCCAACATAAAATCTCACTCAAATATGTCTATGGTCCCCTTGATATTGGTAATAGCATGTACTAACCTATATTTTATAAATGTCTTTTTTCCACCTGACATATCCTGTACCTTGAAAAATATCTTATCACATCTCTCTTTTTTAAACAAAAAACAATTCTCCTACACCAAATATATTATCTTTGTCTTATCAAAATGTCAAGCCAAACCACCACTATGCAATTCTCTTATAATATTGTCTCTTAGAGACCCAATTGGAATAGATGATTTTTCCCCTTTGAGGAGATAACTATCCTACATAAGATAATCATAAACATTACTTATATCACTTGTTGATTGATTCTTGCATTTATCAACTATCTTTCCAAAATTTAGATCAGTATCATATACTTCATTAATAAATTCAAATCCATATACTTTACTGATCATAGTAGTTACCAACCTCTCTTACCTATTTAAAGCATCAACTACCTCATTTTGTTATTTTCATTCTTTCTTAAACATAGAGATATAAAAATCCAAGAAAGATATCCACTTTTCATGCCTACTATTTAAATTTTTTTTAGTGTTCACATACTTCAAAGCCTCATGATAAGTAAATATGGTAAACTCTATAGGCACCGGGTAATACCTCCAATGTCTTAATGCTTGTTCAATGGCATAAAATTTAACACCATAAATAAAACACTTTGTTCTCACTTCATTCAATTTCTCACTAAAAATATGATATTGGCTTCCCTTATTGACTCAACTCAACACGAATTCCAACAAATGAAGCATCACAATAAACCTTAGACACTTTAATAAAATCAAGTAATTCTAAAATAGGATTTTCTATGATTTTCTTTTTTGAAAACTCAAATATTTATATTATTGTGCTTGTCCATGCAAAATATTTTCCTTTCATACTTTATTGGTGCAACAAGACTACTAAAATTATTAATGAACTTTATATTAAAAGTCATTAAACCATGGAAACTTTTTACCTCTGTGATGCTCTTTGGGTTAAGCCACTCAACAATTGCCTTTATATTTTTTTCATCCATTCTTACACAATCTATTGAAACAATAAATCCAAAAAAATATCATATTATTCTGCATAGATCTACACTTCTTCAAATTTGCCTAGATATTTTATTTTCTTAAAAAAATTAATATCATTCTTAAATGATGTGAGTGCTCTTCTTTAATCTTACTAAATTTTAAAATATCATCAAAATAAACCACCACAAACTTACCTCTATACTCTCATAACATTATATTCATCACCCTAAAAAATGTGTTGGGTACATTAGATAATCTAAATAGCATTGATACCATGCACTCATATAAACCATCTCTAGTCATGAATGTTATTTCTTATTCATCTCCTTCATGAATCTTAATCTCATAGTATACGTTCCTTAGATAAATCTTGGTAAAATGTATTGCTCCCTAAAGAACATAAATCATATTATCTAAATGAGTATAGAAAACTATTACTTGATTGTAATTTTATTGATTTATATACTATCTGTACACGTCCCTAACCCTCCATGTTTATTTGGAGTGATCAATGTTGGTGTTACACATGGATTCATGTGCTTCTTTGTGATAACTTTTCTCATGAATTTAATACCCTGTTTATTTAATTATGGATGTTTTGTTGAACTCATCATATAAAATACTTGATTAGGTAGAATTGATCCTAGATTCAAATCAATATGGTGTTTAATATCTATCTTTGGTGGTAAACCATCTAGTAACTCATTAGGTATAACATCTACATATTATTTCAACAATATTACTAGTACTTCCACGACTTCTATGTCTTATTTCATTACTATTAATGCATAATAACTTGTCATTTTTATATCTTTGATAAATAATTTTATATTTAGCATGCTTTAAGCCTACCCTTCTTATTTAAGATGTCAAAAATACCTTCATACCACCTTTATAAAAATATATGTAGTTTATACTCCATCATGAATTATTTTTATATCAAACTATCATGGTCTTCCTAATAACACATGGCATGCATCCATTTGTATAAAAACATACCATATTTCATTCTTGTGAGTTTTAACTATAGAAAACTTTATTAAGCACCTTTTATCTGCCCTAACTTCATTCCATTTATAAAACCATGAAATATGATAAAGATTATAGATTTTTCACACTGCAAACCTAATCTATCAACCATGTCCTTAGAAACCTTATTTTCAAAATAACCGCCATCTATAATTACTTTGTATATATTACCTCTTGAAGTAAACCTTATTTGAAAGATATTTATTCACATCCATGTATCACCACCTTATTTATTTCACACATGTTCTTTTCTTAGAGAATTCATGGTTCTTCTCATCATGATATTTTCTCCAATATGTATTGTTATAACTTCAGTATTGTATTTGTTTGTTTCATCTTTTGTTGAATTATTTTATGATTCAATGTTTTTTATTTTATGTTTTTAGTTATTAATAAATTTAGTATTATGTTTTGATTTTAATAATTAGTTCATTCATGGGAATGTCAATTATATCTCTTAACCACCAATGAAAAGTGTTTAAAACTTTTTACCTCTCTTTCTAAATTCATTCAAAAATATACTTTATCATTTTTTGTCAAAGAGATTTGTTCCAAGATGTAATTTTCAAATTACCTCCATTGATAGTAGGCCAATAGTGGTATCAAAATGAAGAAATTTGTAAAGGAAGAATGCATCAAAAACTTGCTAAGCTATTTTGAAGAGATGAATAAATAAAGGCAACATTTTTGAAGAGGAAACCAATAGATATCATGTGGTAAAACACCAAAAGTTTATATATTTTTATTTAATATTTTTGATCAATTTTTTACATACCCTCTTTATATGCATTGTCACTTATATAGTATCTTTTTAAATTGTATGGCATTGCTTTGAAAGAGTTTTTAAAAAGGTCTACATGACTTGGCTTTTATCAGATGACTAAGAAGGCATATGATGTGCTTTTAAAAGTTTTAAAACTACATGTGTCCCAATCAAATAAGGTAGGCATAGTCTGTTTTATGCAAGTGAATGCCCCATAACATGATAAATCTTAGTATGGTGCAGAATTAATTTTTTTCCAAACCATAAAATGTAATAAGGGACATTGTAAAGTAGAAATTAAATAGTTCCATTCATTGAAGAGCACTTAATGTTCTAATAATTCCATCTATATATGTACATCACATTGTGCATGACATTCTCCAAAAAATGGCATAATATAGTTTAATAGTATAGCAAGCTTATTTACATTTATTTCTTTTCATTGATTTTTGCTATGTGAGTCTCTCCTCAAAAGTGTTGAAGTCATGAAAATAAATATATAAAATATTAAAGTTTTTAAATTCACATATTCTTTTATTTTATAAAATCTGAGCACATGTTATTTAAAAAATTATCTTGGAAATCAACATTTATATTAATTTTAGTGGCGTTGGCAAGTAAAGCTTTGTCAAAAGGAGAGGTTCCATGGTCAAAACCCTCCAACTATTATTTTGGCTAAAGATAATATTTTTAGAATATTTTGTTTTGTAATTGGTGATATAAGGGTGTATTTATGACTTCTTGAGATAAATTTTTGACAAATCATTATTTTGTTTGAGCATAGTCATATAACCAGGTGATTTATAAGTTTTTGGACATTATAGACACTTTGGAGTGGTTAATTTTACAATTTTATGTGTTCTTATTTGCATTTTACAACAAATGTACTAAATTTGATGTATAAAGATGCATTTTTTATGAAAACTAACACCTTTCACATGAAAATTCTCACAATGCCACCTTTTGATTTTGCTATCAACAAACACACCATCTATTACTTATCCCAAGATCCTTTTGATTTACACAATCTAAGTGATAATTGGAGGTTGGAGGATCTGTTGGAGGTTGGAGGACAATTATCCTCTCTAGTTAGTTATTCAGTCAGCGTATGGGTTCAATGCTTGAATGATAAATTTCTGCTTGTATTCTTGATTTCATTTTCATTTTTGGCTTTTTATATCTAATATTCATGATATAGAGTGGATAGAGTTAGTTGTTTTTATTTTTCTTGATCCAGGATTTCTTACCTCTCACCTTATATGGGGATAATATTTAGGTATTAGTTGAACTTAGAAATTATTGGTGATAGTATGAGTTGATAGGGTTGCTAGCACCAATATTACAAAACAAAGGTTATCAACATTTGTTTGGCATTAGGATATGTACCATATAGAGTACAAGCTTATCACTTGGATAGGTTCTTATGTGGGATCTTATGTGGGTCGATATAGTTGGACATGATAAATCATGTTCTACTGTAATATGGTTTGTTGATCATAGGGGAGAGTAAGCTTTGATCATGTTCATCAACATTTTATGCCATAATTCATAGGGTAAGATTATATATGGAGGGAATCAATTTTGATTCATACATGGAGGTATAGTATACTAGTTGTAATTGCGACAAAGATTCTTTGATGACTTAAAGTCATTTCTCTAGATCTCTTCTATACCATTTGGATTAAGGCAGAGTTTGTTAGATTATTTTATGATCCAAACTACTTTATTTTATATTTTTAGTTAGTAAAATCTTTAATATTATATTTTGCTTCTAATAATTATTTGGTTCATGTGAATGTCAGTTATATCCCATAACCACCAATGAAAATCTTCTAAAAATTTTCACCTCTTTTTCTAAATTCATCCAAGAATAATACTTTATCAAATTTTATCAGAAGACTTTGTTATAAGGTGTAATTTTATAATTTTTGTCATTGATAGTGAGCCAACAACTTCAACTAAATTCAATCTTAGGTGATTTTCTTACCTATTTTCTTGATATTAGTATTGTACACACTAAAATTCTCTATGGCCTTATTCTCGACATCTGTAACAAACAATATACCAACGTTGACTTAGAATCCATCCTCTAATACCACAATAGTCTCATCCTCTATGGAATCCTCTTCTTTGCTAGTATTAAAACCATTTTCTATTATCTTCTTATTTTTCTATGCCATGTGATGATTCTCCTCTATCGGTGTTAAACCCACCTCTATTTATATTAAATCCACTTCATGCCCTTATTGGATGGGATTTTCCTCTTCTTGGTTCAATAGATGTTCTTTTAAAATTTAGTTTATTTTGTTTTTCTTCTAGTTTAAAAGATAACCGATAAGCTTCCTCTATGTAATATATTCTATGAATTCTTAATTCATCTTGAATAAAAAAATCAAACTATTTACATACTTTACAGCCATTTATTATTTTGTTTCATCATAATCCAGTCATATAGAAAGCTTTTAAAACTCATCTTTATAACCTTGCATATTGTGATCCTTTTATCTTAAATTTTGGAATCTTATGTATAGGGTTTATGTATAATCCATTGGAAGAAATATGTCCCTCAACTTCTTCTCCATCATTTTACATGAGTTGATATTAGATTCACCTTTTTTTGTCTTTATTTCTACTAGTGATCTCACCAAATCATTGCATGTCCATTCATTTTCATGCATGAAAACGTTTCCCTCTTGTCTTCTCTCAGGGTTCTCCATTCAAAAAAATTCTCCATGTTTTTTTATCAAATATATCAAATTCTCTTCTTTTAAAATTCCTCCATAACTTGAAATTCCAATGTTGATCCTTTCAATCCTTCCTTCTAAAATTATAACCATCCTCTCTTCTATTGAGGATATTTGTTATTTTGTCTCCTCTTCTTGAAAAAATTATTCTTCATGATCTGTGTCATCCTCTACATCATCTTCTCTCCTTTGTCTTTGATTCACAATAATCTCATTTTATTTTTCTACTTGCCTTTGAAGCTTTTACATAGTCTAGTTCATCTAAGTGATTCATTTGTATCCTCTTACCATCTCTTATTCCTCCAAGATTTGAACTTGATCAAATACCAAATAATGAACTCGAAGACTATCAAGAAAAAAACTACCAATAGCTAGATGTTTCGAATGAATAACCCATACTGATTTATATTGAATGAATCAAATAATTATAAAGCATGTATAAATAAGCCTCAACTTAGAATTGGAGTTGACATGTAAAATTTAGAACTCTATAAAATAATATAACTTGACCTCCTATTTTTAGCATTTATTTTTATTACTATCTAGAAATCTCCAAAATAAACTAAACACTAAAATTAACCTATCAGATGAATATCACTAAAGCTCAAATATAGTTACAAAAATTTACAATTTCAAAAAATTTAAAAATACCATAAATACTATTGAACTATAGTTTTGGACCCATAGATGGTCATGTACGGCCTCCAAAAAATATCAAAAATATCCAAAACCAAACAAGTCAAGTTGTGGCTACACCAAACTTTTTGAAGTGGTCATTTTAGCATGAAGATGGGATCAAATAGATTTACAAATCAAAATTTATGGCCTCTATAAATTTGGCCTCTTTTTCTACATCACTTTAAAAGCATTATGGTCCCAAAATTGAAGAGGTATGTTTAGAAGTTAAATTTAAATTGGGAATGTATTAAAATATTTATTATATGGATTGAAATCAAGATGTCAAGGTTTATCCAAAAGAATATTATTCTCCTCCCAAGCCTAATAGTATTAATTAAAAACATTTTTTTATCTTTAAAATATTTAAAAATTACCATGAAAATACCTCTAACACAAGGTTTGGTTTCAATTGTACCTTCTACTAGTGCTTGTTAGTGGCCTGTGATCAATCCATAGAGATTAGGGAGTGTAGGCTAAAAACCATTAAATGTATAGATCATTGCATTTGAAGAGATCCATTCTTACTTAAAAAGGATCACCTTCAATGCCTTCTCATCAAAAGTAATATTGCACTTACCTTTAGTGAGTGCTAAAGGTTTACTCTATCTAAATATAGATAAAATTGTAGCATAGAAGGGTTTATTCCCCATAGTTCTTCACTCCCTAGCTATTGCCACCACCTCCATCATCATTAGATCATGGATTACATCCCTTGATGCATCCATTGGCTTAGGGTTACAACCTGCATTTTCTTCATTATTTCATTTCAAATTTGCCACCCACACAAACATAGGGTTCACAACCCTTGTATCCTTCCAATAATTCCCTCTCAATAGCATAAACTTTTCCCCTATTATGGTAAATAAACATTCACGATTTGTTAATGATACATGTAAAATATGAAGTACAATGCCCTCCCCTGTCTTACTACATCCATCTAATGAGAATGTGATGACAGTCAATATTTTGAATGAGGATGCTAGTATTCTATCCAGTCAAATATTAAAATGGATAAGGCAATTTGGTTTCTCTTGGCACATTCTTTGTAGCAAAGGAAATCATTATTTTCATCAACGTTAGCAAGAATATAATAATTTTTGTGTGGTAAGAATAATGCCAATGTTTCAAATTTATTTTGGGGGATTGCAATTTCATTTCCCACTCAAGATATGATTGATTGTACTTTTAGACTTGCACATGCATTATTATTCATCTTATTAAAAGATGAAAAGAGCATCTATTATCACCTAATCAAAAGACCTTTAAAATAAGTATGTTATTTCTTTCACACACATTTCTACCCCACCCCTGTTGGTTTTAGGTAGTTATCATTTCTTTATTTGTTACCACTTAAATTAGGTTTTCATTTCTATTTGTCCCATTTGCATATATACCACAAGAAATAATGTAGCATTTTCTTTTCCAGATTGTCCTTATGTTATCCTTTTATTATGAAGACGATGAAAATTTAGTGAATCTTTGGTTGTTTAAGTTCCTTGTATAGAGATGACCATGATACGATGGATCCTGCAAAAGTTAATGTAGATTGTTTTTATGTTATTCTTTTTTAAAAAGACGATGATAATTGATGTAGAAAAAGAGGTCAAATTTTAGGAAGTCATAACTTTTGATCCGTAGTTTGGTTTTAGTCCATTTTCTTGTCAAAATGATCATCTTGAAATGTTCAATGCAGTCATAACTCGGCTCAGTGTATTCGATTATACATTTTTTTTTAAAAAATTTTGTAGGCCATACGTGACCACCTAAGGGTCCAAAATTGCAGTTTAATAGTTTTTCATTGATTTTTTATTTTTACAAAGTATATTTTTTTGTAACTAGACTTTAAATTTAGTTGATATTCATCCAATAGATTGATTTTATTATTTAGTTTATTTTGGAGATTTTTAGAGGTGCACACGCTTATATGTGAAAGTTACTAAAAATGACAAGTGCTGAAAATATAAGGTCGAGTTTTAATATTTTTTAGATTTATGAATTTTGTATGTCAACTCCAATTCTGAGTTGAGGCTTATTTTTACATGGTTTTTAATTATTTGAATCATTCAATACAAATCAATACATGATATTGTTTCAAAAGCTTTACATATTGGTATTTCTTGCCTTGATAGTATTTGGGTTTGTTATTTGATATTAGAGAACATTCAAATTCTGAAGGTGTAAGAGATGGCATGAGGACAAGGAAGAATCACTTAGATGAATCAGACTATTCAAGAGTTGCAGAGATAAAGAGAATAGTTAACCATGATTATTATGAATCAAATAAAATGGAAAGTAGAAGATCACACATATCATGAAGAGTATATTCTTAAATAGAAGGACCAACATGAAAAACCACCATCAATGGAAGATATGATGGTTATATCTTTAGAAGGAAGAAATGAAGAAATTAAGGTTGATGTTCCAAATTATAAAATAAATTTAAAACTAGAGGAATTGATAGATTGCATGAACATCATGGAAAAGTTTTTCAAATGGAAAAATGTGAGAGAAGATAAGAAGGTAAATTTTGCATGTGTAAAATTGAATGGACATGCAATGATTTGGTAGGATCACCAACAGAAAGAAAGATAGAGAAAAGGTGAATAAAATCATGAACTCATGAAAAATATAGAGAAGAAGCTCAGGGAGAAATTTATTCCTATAGATTATGCATAAGCATTATATAAAATATTCTAAAATTTGACGTCGAAGGATCATAGTTTATAAGTGTATACAAATGAGTTTTACAAGATTTATATATGAGTGGATAATGATGAAATAGAAGAATAGATGGTTTCAAGGTATACAAATGGTTTGAAGTGTTTTATTCAATATGAATTAAGCATGCATAAAATACTTTACATGAAGGAATATTTTAAATTAGTTTTGAAGGCAAAAAAAAATAAAATGGATAAAATTTTATAAAAATATCTGTTGGGCCAAGAAGAGGAAAATCCCATCCAATAAAGAGATGAGGTGGATTTAATAAAAATAGAGGTATGTTTAACACCACTAGATGAAAATCATTATGTTGGGCAAAATGATAAGATAATAGACAAGGGTTTCAATACTAGCAAAGTGGAAGAGGATTTTAGAGAGAATAAAACTATGGTGGTGGTAATAAATAGTATCCATATCAATGTAGGTCTTATGTTTTCTATAGGTGTGGAGAACAAGGCCATAGAGATTTTGAGTGTCCACACTATCAAGATCAGAAAAAGAGGAAATATGATCATCCAAGAATGAATTTAGTTGAAGCTAAAATAAAAGAGAAAAATATTGAAGTTATAGCAATAGATATTGTAGAAAATATCATGATGAGAAAAATAATGATTTTTCAAAGGAAGTAACATGTTCATAATAAATAAGGTGATGATACATCACTATGAATAAATTTATTTCAAATAATGCATATTTTAGAAGGTAATATTTACAAAGTAATTATAAATTGTAATAGTTGTGAAAATATTATTTCTATAGACATGGTTGAGAAACTAGATTTGTAGTGTGATGAGCATCATAATTATTGTCAGAGCTCATGGTTTAGTAAATGATATTAAATTACAATAGATAAAAGGTGCTTGATCAATATTTCTAGATGTAAAACTTATAAGGATGAAATATGGTGTGATGTTATACAAATGGATGCATTCCATGTATTACCAGGGAGGTCATGGTATTTTGATAGAAAAATAATTCATGGTTGAATAAAAAACACATATAGTTTCTGGAAAGGTAGTGTGAAGGTAGTTTTGTTACCTCTTAAAGATGAAGGTAGATTGAAATCATGATGACTATGAAATAATTTATTAAAGACATGAAGATGATAGGTTTTTATTATGCATTAGTAGTAGAAAAAAGATGTAAAAGTGATGCAAGTACCAATAGAAGCAATGATAATATTGAAAAAATATGCAGATGTTATACCTAAGGAGTTACCACATGGTTTACAACTGAAGAGATACATTTAGCATCATATTTAATTGATTTCAAGATCATCTGTACCCAATAAAATAACTTATAATATGAGTCTAAAATATCATGCATAATTAAATAAATAGGTTACTAAATTAATGAGGAAAGGTGTAGTAGAGTATGAGTGCATGTATAACACTAGTATTGTTCACTCCCAGTAAATATAGAGGGTGTAGGATGTGTACAGATAGTTAGACCAATTAATAAAAATATAATCAGGTGCATGTTTCTCTACCTCATTTAGATGATATCATGAATGTTTTTACAAGAGCAGAATATTTTAAAAATATTGTTCTAAGAAGTGGATACTATCATATTCAAATTTGGGAAGGAGATGAATAGAAAACAACATTCAAGACTAACGATGGTTTATATGAATAGATGGTGATGCCACTTGAATTATCTAATACACCTAACACATTTATGAGGGTGGTAAATAAAGTGATACGAGAATACAGTGGTAAGTTTCTGGTGGTTTATTTTGATGATATTTTCACATTAATTAAGACTAAATAAGAACACTTACAATATTCGATAATAGTATTAGAATTATTAATAAGAGATAAGCTCGATGTAAATTTGAAGAAGTACATATTTATGCATAATAGTTTGGTATATATGTGTTTTATAATTTCAACATATAGTGTAAGAATGGGTGAAAAAAGTTAAAGACAATTATTGAGTAGCCTATTCCAAAGAACATCATAAAGGTAAGAAGTTTCCATGGTCTACAAAATTTTTAAATAAATTTCATTAATAATTTTAGTAGTCTTGTTAAACCAATAAAAAAATTGTATAAGAAGAAAAGAATTTGCATGGACAAGGGTATAAATAAAAATATGGGTTGGTGAAGAATAAAATTTATAAAAAAAATCATATTTTAACATTACTAGATTTTAACAAAGTTTTTGAGGTTGATTATGATGTTTCATTTATAAGAATTAGGGTTATGTTGAGTCAATAAGGGAAGTCAATAGCATATTTCAATGATAAATTGAATAAAATAAGAACAAGGTATTCTAACTATGATGTTGAATTTTATGTTATTGTACAATAATTAAGATATAGGAGGCATTACCCAATGCCTAATGAGTTTATCCTATTTATTGATCATGAGGATTTGAAGTATTAAACACTCAAAAAGAAGTTAAAAAATAGGCATATAGAGTGAGTATCTTTCTTGAAAATTTATAATTTTATGTTGAAACAAAAATCAAGAAAATAAAATGAGGTAGGTGATGCTTTGAGCAAATGAGTGGAGTTGATAACTACTATGCAGAGTGAAGTAGTTGGATTTGAATTTATTTAAGAACTATATGATATTGATCTAGATTTTATCAATATAATTAAGTAATGCAAGAATCTATTAACAGGGAAGATAAGTATGGTTTATGATGAGTATATTATGCATGATGGTTATCTATTGAAAGGGAAACAATTATTTATTCCAATTGGGTCTCTAAGAGACAATATTATTGTAGGCATGTAAATCTGGTTACCAATGGCTTTACATTAGACTATTAGACCAATTATTACAAATCATCAAATATTTAATATTAAAAAATTTATTAGTCTCAAATTTGACTTCATAACCTTGCAATAAATCAATTTGACCTATTAAATCAATTAAACAAGGTAAATAAACACATTGAATTAATCAAAATCAAATAAATAACTAAATGCTTAAAAATAATTTATTAAGTTGCACACCCTAATAAAAATTAATTAGCAAGTTAAATCAATTTTAAATTCTAATTGAGTTCACCCATGAGCTAATAAATCAATTACTAAAAAGAAAATTTAAGAGCATCTTAGAATATCTTAAAATACACTCATTACCTGTGTGAGTTGTCACTTTTGAAAAATATTTAAAAGAATATCTTAGGAATATGCTAAACTCAACCATGGTATATTTAAGTCATTCTAATGGATTTGAGAGTCTATAAAAGAAAGCCTAGAGTTTTTCATTTAAGAAGCTCAATCAAAGTAGAGTTATAGTCTAGGAATAGATTCATGAAGCTAAAAGCCTAGTGTTATAATGTCAAAATCGAGTCAAAGCCATCAAGCCATTAAATCAATCAAGACAAGAATTCAACAATGGTACATAGAAGAGATTATGTTATCCATATGTCATTTATGAAGACTTCTCATGCATAAACCGAGCAAGCCAACCGAATTACCATTGGGACCTATCAAGGATTGGGTAAAAAATTCGTGTTTTTATATTTATATTTCTCATTTATTTCCATGTTTTTTTTAGTTCTCATTTGGTTTATTCATTATTATTCTTTGATGATCTATAAGCCTAGAGATGTTAGATTTTTAGTGAGTTGATTTCATTTTATTTGGAACTAACTCAATACTAACCTCTTACTTTGACTTAAATTCATAGAGCACTATTATAAGAGAAGTACATAGTGGTGGTTTGGCTAGACATTTTGGTAAGGCAAAGATAATAGCTTTGGTAGAGGAAAATTTGTTTTGGCCAAAGAAGAGATATGTGAATAGATATGTTTCAAAGTGTAAGGCATGTTAGGTAGAAAAATCACATACACAAAATATAGGGTTATGTATGCCATTATCAGTTTCAAAAAGATCATAGACAGATTTGAGTATGGATTATATGTTGGGATTTATTAACACACAGAGAGGTAACGATTTTATTTTTTTTAATTTTACACAAGTTTTCAAATATAGTTTATTATATTGCATGTAATGAAACTAATGATGCCAATAGAGTTGCAGAACTCTTTTTTAAATATATTGTGAGATTATATGGCATTCCAAAAAACATTACATAAGATAGTAACACAAAAGTTCTAAGTTATTTTTAAAGAATTTTATGGAGTAAGAAGGGGACTAATCTGTAATTTAGTAGCACGTAACACCCCATAAATAGATGGATAGATACAAGAGGTCTACAAGATCTTGGAAAATTTATTGAGATGCATAGTTGGAGGGAATCCTAAGCAATGGGACATGGTTTTACCACAAGATGAGTTTACATATAATACTTTAGTAAAAATATCAATAAAAAATTTAAAATTTATAATTGTTTATGATAGAAATATATTGAGTGTTTTAAATTTTTTTATAGTTTTAAATTGAAAAATGAGTTATTGATGATGTAGAAGCATTTGTAAAATATATATAATAGTTCCAAGAAAAAGTATAAAGAAAGTTGCTAGAAACCAATGAGAAGTATACAAAATTAGTAGATGTCATAATAAGGTCAAATATATTTTAAGAAGGATATTTAACAATATTTTACTTGAGCAAAGAGAGATTTATGAAAGGCACATATAATAAGTTGAAGTATAAGAAAATTGGAGTATGTAGAATTGTGAATAAAATCAATGACAATGCTTATGAGGTGAGTTTACCATAGAATTTTGGTATCTCTCTAGTATTTAATTTTTCATATTTATATTATCTCCATATATAATATAGTTAAAGTGAATAATATGAAGAATAGGATTGGTATCAAGAGATTCTAAAGAAGAAATAAAAGATAGTGCAGGTTCTGGATAAGAAGATAGTAAACATAAGGCAAAAAAGTTATGATAGGTATTCCATACAATGCAAATGATTACATAAATAAGACAATAATTTTACTGTAGAATAATATTTGAACAAGATTGATAAGAACAAATGATATAAGTAAAATCAAAGCAACTTGTAGGAGTTGAGTTATTTTCCACTAGAGAAGAATGATGTCAAAAAAGAGGGCAAACTTTCAGTAGCCATAAATTTTAATTTGTATCTCAATTTAATCCTAGATTTACACCAAAATGACCATATCAAATATTTTGATGAATACATAACCTTTCCTATCTATTTATTGATTTTTTTGTTATTTTTTCAAGGCTTTATATGACCATCTAAGGGTCTGAACTTATAGTTTACTATCTTTTTAGTAGTTTCATATTTTTAAAAGTTATATTTTTAACTAGACATTAAATTTAATTGATATTCATATGATAATAAATTTTAGTCTTTAGTTTTTTTAAGATAATTTGAGAGTTACATTCACTTGCATACAAAATTTATTAAATATAACAACTGTTAAAAATAGCAGGTCAAGTTTTATTAATTTTTAGAGTTTTTAATTTTACATGTCAACTTTAATTGTTAATTGGGTTTTATTTGTGTATAGTGTGTAATTATTTTAATCAATCAGTATGAATCAATATAATTTACTATTTCAGAAGCCTTGCCTGTGGGTATTTTCTTGTCTTGATAGTGTTTGTGTTCATTAATAATTTAGTGAATTCTTAGCTACTTAAGTTCCTTCTTTAAAGATGGCCATGATATGATGGACTTTGGTAAATTTAAATTATTTCATCTATAAAATAGAAAGCAATATTTGTAAAAATAAAATATATGTTAAGAAGTAAAAAATGGTTGTAATTTAATATGTTGGACTTCGTAATGTATATTATTTAAACTTAAATTGAAGAGATAAAGGAATAATAGAAATTTGGAAATCTTAAAATCTTTGAAATTTTTTTATTATATCTAAAAGCTTCACAATTTAAAGTGAATATATAATAATTAAAAAGAAGGTTAGAAGTTTACGATAAAAATAGTCAATAGGATAAATCATAACTTTATTTATGGTGTAAAATTGCATATTTATTATCCATTTTTATGAGGAAAAGTGATATGGAATACCTTTTTATTTTTAATTATAACTTACTCCACCACAACTATGAAGCATAACTCTATTTATGGTATTAAAATATGTATTTACTCGCAGTGACCCTGATGGTGTAAGGAATGTTATAATGCATGTAATTTTATGTTTCTCGAGTGAGTTGTGCGTATATTGGGTGAAACTTATTTGAAGTGATACATAAGGGGGAAAGCATGTAAGCATTTTAGTCAAAATATTTTAATTAGTGTTGATTCATAAAAAATCATATAGTAACACTTCTACCACGACATTTTAAAACTCCATATAAAATCTAATTTCAAATATCTAATGAAAGTGTCTCACCCAAAATCTATTTAACAAAACAAATAAATCTACACAACAAATAACAACGTAATACTAAATGTTTCATTTCAAAATGTTTATTTTAATAAGAAATAGAGATAGTTACACATGTATGTATGCACAAATATAGCAATTTTTTTTCTCACCCAAGACATGGGAAAAGATGATCACCCTCCAACACTAAAAAACTATTCACTAGAATGATTATTTCTACATTTTGAAAAACTATAGAGATGCAAACTAATTCCTTAGATTATTTATTATGAAAAACATAATTGAAAATAATGTTGATGCCTAAATGTTTACCACAAGGGCCTAGAGTGTTTTTAAAAAACATGTTGTTTTAGATTTCTTAAGAAATTAATGTTTGAATTATATGTTATGATAATATTTTTACATTTGATGGAGTAGAGGTAGAACAAGTGAATATTTCAAAATATTTATAATATTTGCTAGTTGGGAGCCACTGTGACCAAATAACAGACCTATGTAAAATATGTAGTATATTATGCTAAGGATGGTGAATTATGATTAATAACTAATCTAAGACGGATATTTATAATAAAAATTAAGCTAAAGTGATTTGGTTAAGAAAATGAAAAAAAGAAAGGGTAGGTTAGAAAATAAATATGTTATTGGTCTTTGTTCTAGATATTATGATAAATTTCAAATCGCATCTGAACATGAATTTGATAAATGTATAAAGTGAAGTAATTTAAGCCCAAATCACAACATATATTAGGAAAGATTCTAAGAAAGGTATGAAATGATGTAAATAGAAATCAGGGTTGCTTTAAAGATTCACTCCTACAAGCGAAAAACATTAGACCAAATGCAAAATAAGTGCAAAAAATGAAACAAGCCTAAGAAATTTTAACTAATATTGCATTGGCACAATTAAAAAAATTTGTATTCAAGATACACATCCAAAATCCATAGGAACCATTCAAATTTGAAATTGAAACTAGACAACTAAGGGAGAAACCATATAGCACTTAGCACAAGGACATATGGGTAGTCTTTATAGAATTTCTTATTTATACTCATTGTTAAAAGTTTAATAGTAAATTAGCTCAAATAACTCCCTCCTAATATTACAATTGAAAATGATCCTATTATAAGATGCAAGTATGTAGATTATTCCTAACCAATTTAAAAAGTACAGGTGTTGGGAAAACTATCCTTTCAACAAATATTTTAGAAAAACTCTAGACTTTCCCAATGGACTAACCTATAGGCATTATGTTTTAGAAACAACACATGTCTTTAAAAAAAGAGTATCTTACTTTCAAAATGGACAATATTTAGCTATAGAAATAATATTCCTAAGTCTCTTAACCTTTTGGACCCCAATACTACTGTAAGATATTCATAGTTCTTTGATGTTCTTGGCCATGATTAATCCCCTTATTTGTATCTAAGGTCAAAATAGAATTTTATGTTCCCTCAATAAACATTCCTCTAAGTTTCCATGATTTATTAGACTATTTATTAGTGGATCATAGATTGAATTATCTTTAGATAGATAATAATTCAGGCTCTCCTTTACATTATCAAGTTTATAAGGTCTCCAATTTGGCATGCTGAATCCACGTGGCTTTGATGTGGTATCTCCATGGGATTCTGCTCATCCCTGTGTATAACATGACTATTGTATTTTAAAAACCAGAATTGATATCACATTGTTGGATGCATTTACATGAATTAACATAGTTCATAGATCTTTAGATAATTTGGATCAAAGCAACTATATTAAAATTAACATTCACATGCCCATCATTTAGTCTCTACATAAATGCCTTTAACAGACATGCAACCATCAATTTTAAACATGTCCTCAGGATTCTACTCTATCTTAAATTTAACATCCATGTGATTTTCATTTTACATCTGCATGAACATCATTAATAGGCATGTGACCATCAATTTTAATCATGTCCCCAAGATAGTTTCATGGGCTTACCAATTATCATTTTCAAGTTCATTCTTCTTCCTGCATGTCCTACTTGGTGGTCTTGCATTTACTCAAATTTATTTTAAAAGTATACCCTTAATCATGAACCATTAGATCTCTCTTGGGTAATCAAACACATGTAATTTATTATTGAAGATACCTTGGATTTAATTTGTATTAGGCTCCAAAGTTGTGTCACTTAATAGTCTTATAGGTTCTCTATAGCTCGTTAAAAAGACCAACTCAATCCCATGTCATTTAAAATGTTAGTCTAAGTTTAGGATAATAAAGGGTAGCCTACATTAGTTATATCTTGTTAATAATAAAATATACCAAGGGGTTATAGGATATAAAAGAGACATATCATATATTTTTTAAGATAAGTCTATAATATGGATAATTCTTCCCATACAAGTTAGAATTTAATATAAAAGGGGACTTATGTTAAAACATTAGACATGGATTAAAAGTGGATCTAATTAATCTTTAACCAACATCTAATAAAGATTGATTTAACATTGAAGCACAAAAGCATTGAACATGGCTATTCTCAAATGATATTCTATTGATCCTATAACAAAAATAGTAAGTTTTAAAAACATTGGAAGGGGGTGAAGCCATGATCATCCCAAAAACATGTATGTTAATCCAATCGAGATTGGTTCATGTAGATAATAGTAAAAATTGAAGTAAGAGCACATGAATAATAAGAATTGAAGCTAAAGTCCAAGATTAATGTTCTAATTTTCATTAATAAATAAGGCTTCAATCCAACATCTTAGGAAAAGTTAAAAAAACATATTAAAATGAATGTGGCACAAGATTTCAATAAAATCAATTTCTCAGGAAAATTATTTATGATGTTTTATATCAAACAAAATATCCAATGACAAAAGTCTGAAGGGTCATTTTAGAAAACCCAAAGGGTATGTTCATAAGCTAGAAGAGTATTTTTTAAAAATATCAAAGGGTATGTATGGAAGATAAAATGCACTTAACCAAAACCACAAAGAGTACTTTTAAAAATCCAAAAGGCACTTTAAAAATTTCATAAAGGTATTCTTTCAAACAAATTATCCTGGATAAAACATTTGATACATTTCGCTCAAAGAGAAAATTTTGTCAGATAAAATGTCTAAAAGACAAATTCTTGTGAAACAAAATTTTCGAAGAGAAATTTCTTGTAGAACAAAAGTCCCAAGGGCAATTTATTTTAGAATAAAAGTTTTGTACGACAATTTAGAAAAATTCAAAGGGTCATTTCAAAGAGTTTGAAGGGCAAAAAATGCAAACTTTGAAAGAATTTACCTTACTAAAATGCCCAAAAAATAAAACAGAACTAAGCTCTAAGATAAATTAATTAAAATAATTCCATAACCTATTTAAAGTGTTCCCACATAACTTAAATAAAATATGCCATCAAATTCAAATCAAATACTTAGATTAAAATTAAACTAAGGGTTTAGTAATTCAACTTGATTTTCAATAGACCAAAGGTTAGTAAAGAATTAAATTAACATTAAAATAATGAAACTCAAGGATTTTTTATTTTAAGTATACCTTATCGGACTTGCAGTTAAAAAACATAGAGATCCAAAGTGAACAATTATAAATAAGGGAAAACTAGAATTATGTACAAATATGTTAACCATACCAGATGTAGATGATTTTTAGATAAAAAAACCATGTAAACATGCTAATGATATTTTGATCAACTGAATTTTCTATTGCATGGCATAAATTTACACAATTTGACACAAAGGTCCCTATTTTTCAAAAATGGGGTATGTTGACCTCAAAAAATGATGACTTCTAGGGGAAATATGGTAATATGTTCGAATTCAAAAACTGTACTTATTCCATTTGATCAATATTATTGTAAAGATTAGTTCATGATTTAAAATAAGCCTTGTGCATACAGAATTAGGATCAAACATCAAACCTATTCATGTTATGTATATGCTTTTATTCCACTTTCTGATTATTAAAGGATTTAGAGAACAACTTCTAGGTTCATGACTTTAATCATTAACATTGAATTTAAAACATGTTTTAATATTCATTAAGAACTATGCTTTAGCTTAAGGAACGCTTGGGCATTGCTATACTGCTAGTCAGACATCAATATACCTAATAGAGATGCCTTTAGCTCTATTCAAGGCCTTGATCCACTATCATCTAAGAATCCATAGACTTAGTAGAGATTACCTAAATCACATCTGCTTAAAAATCTCTTTGAATTTTTGAATAAGGATCTTATTTTTGGATTTTTTTTCAATTCATCTTGACTTTCTATCAAAGGTTGGCAACCAAGTTAACTAGTTTAGGGATTTGATTAAGTGTTGGATTTTTATACAATCATCATTAGTTGTAAATTTTATCCCAAAAATTTAATATTTTTTATGTGCAACCATTAATGTGTCCTAATAGTTTAAGCTTTCATCCTACATATTCAATCATTCTAAAAACCAATATTAGATCAAAACAAGGTTTAAAATCTCAAGGATTAATTAAATTATCTATCATTCTTTGTTAACTTCTCTAAATTACAACATCAAACTCATATTTCAACAATCCATAATTAACCAATGTTGAGAAGTCATACCTACATTTTTTAATTATGAAGCTCTTGAGTAGTTAGATGAAACTTGAACTGAGGGATATCTAAATGGACTTATTTAAAAGCAATAAACAAAGCACAAAAAGCAAACAAATATACATAGATATTATTTACAATCAAGGGATAGGAAAGAAAGAAACAAGAAGAAACTAATCTAAAAATCTACACTAATTCCATAAAAAGCATACCTCTAAGATCAAATGGAAAGTTAATTAGCCTACTACAAACCCTAAAACATATTTTTTTTATTTTGATGGCATCTTGCATATGGGAGCACATATGTGTTCATGACTTTTGTATGATGCATCGTGACTTCTCTCCTTCATTATCTAGTAGATGGATTGAAGATATGGGTTAAAAACTCAATCATCTTCCTCTCATATTATTCTACTTTGCAATAGGAGTGTTAGTTCTACTTCATCCATAGACAACTAGTGGATTATATCATCTTCACTCAATAATGGTAGCTTAGATAGTATCTTTAGAATGATGTCTTTATTAGGTTCCTTTTGAGTTGGACATCGACTACCAATCTTTGCATAAAAATCTTCCAAGTCATATTAAAAGGAGTCTTCATCTTGATCAACTGAATGATACTCATCTAGAATTTTACCATCAAAAATATGTTGGTCCCATACACCTGACCTCTTGATGAAGTCAGATGAAAATTATTGATCTGTTTCACCCATTTCATCTTCATCCTCAATGAATAAAGTGGCTCTTCTACCCAATTGAGTTCTAGATCATCTAGTTTTGGGGTTTTTGGGATATCATTTCCTTCTTGGGAGAACTTAATTTATTTAATAAAATCTTGGTGTAATTGCTACCCATGGAGATCTTTTTTAGTAGTATCCTCAATTCCATCAGTGAATTCTTATTAATTATCCTCATAGCTATCTTCGAAGGAGAAGTTAGCTTGTATCTAATCTTGTTTATGGGGTTATTTATCTTGAAGATTTGTTCCTCATTCCATATTATCTTCAATGTCACTTTCCTCTTCAAATGGAAAATCAAAATCCTTTGTCATGAAACCTTGAGATGTCTTTGAAAATCTAGATGTCCCTACAATATTATCTTAGTTAGGTACAGTTTTAGAGGTTTTAAAAACATTTCAATGATTAGCCAAATCTATATCATAGAAACTCATTTGTATGGTTTTAGATGATCCATTATTATTGTTATCATGAAACCCACTTGAAGGCCTATTGAACCTTTGAGAAACATATTTTCTGTTAGAGCCCTCCACTATATTTCTTACTTCTTTTTTACAATTGAATAAAGTTAGCACTCATTTTTTGGACCATTTCTAATATCAAGTTATTTGATTTTTTTTTGTCTCGGGCTCACGAACTGGAGCATTACTACTGGCTATGGGCATTAGATTTCCATGATTTTACGGATGGGATCCACTTTTAGTGCCATTTAGGAACCCTAGGATTTGGCCAAGATATGCATGACTAAAATGTAATTAGTTATAAACTCGTGTTAGAGTATTTATACTAGGAATGACATTTATGATGGGCTAATTTTAATTGACATTAGGCATGGAATGCATCATCTAACCTTGGGGCTATATTTGATCATTAATTTTTATTTCTTTAGCATAAACCAATGATAATATCTTTATGATTAGAAGAAGCATTTTTAGAAACACAGACATCATGAGATCCATAACATCTTTATAATTTTATAAGGTTAAAGCCTCATTGGCTATATAAGGGGCTACGGTTTAATTGAACATTTTTTATTCCTAGCATTAAATACTCTGATGGTTTCATTAGCATCCCTTTTAATTATGGTGAACTATTCATACAAGACACAAGAACTAATAATTTTACCAAATTAATCAATGAAGACATTGCTAAAGTCATTCCAATTGTTAATGTAGTTTCTGGAAGGTTGAAAAACCAATCATATGAAACATCTTTGAAAGTGAATGGGAACAATCTACATGTTACATCTTTTTTAACTACATTTTACAATATCAAAGTAGCCTTGAATGATTTAATATGTTCTTCACTAGTAACAACATTACTAAGACTGAAAGAGAACAAATCCTTTTAGGATTTTGAGGAAGATCATGTATTATACTTGGCACGTTGATTGAAGAACCACCTAGCCAAGCCACACCTTGAACACATGAGTACCTCAGTTTGGTGAAATTAGTTGAGACCTTAGAAGTTTATG
The DNA here is from genome assembly GCA_037957365.1 of Torreya grandis. NCBI lineage: Eukaryota > Viridiplantae > Streptophyta > Pinopsida > Cupressales > Taxaceae > Torreya > Torreya grandis. The sequence goes on along the minus strand of JARHVA010007230.1, from coordinate 247,051 downwards.
CTCACCTTAGTCTCACTTTTGGTAATTCCAGATTATGACACACAAAACCAACCTTTGTAAAATACAATGATTAAGTTTGCATCCATTTTTGCATAAACACATTTAAAACATGACTATATTTAACTCAATAAACTCAAAGACTTATCTATACTGATGAATGAAAGGGATTTTCACACCTATAATCTTGAATAAACTCAAATTTGTAAAGAACTAGTCAATCTATGTACACCATTTCTATTACTAACCTTAAATGTGGGGAATACACAAAACATGACCTACTTTTGCTTGAATATCCATGGATCTTTAAATAATATCAATCTTTGGCTAAAGGGAGCTTAAAGACTAGTCTAAAACCATAAATATCAATGATATTCACATAATTATGCTCAAAGGAACAAAAATATGAAAATTATACACTAATCTTGGATCAAAACACACTAAAATTAGCAAAGATTCTATAAATTCACAAAGATCTATTTAGTCCTCCTTCTAGCCCCAATGAAGCTTCTCCTATTGATGCCTAAATATGTACCCTAGGTACCATGAATGTTTAAGAAACACTTCTTATTTTAGAATTCATAAGAACTCAAAATATGAGTTGAAAGTTGTGATAATCCTATTATCTTTGATGAAACAAAGGTAGAACAAGTGACTATTTTATAATATTTATAATATTTGGTGGTTAGGAACCACTATGGCCAAAAAGCATATATATGTAAAATATGAAGTATATTATTCTAAGAATGGTGGATTATGATCAATAACTAATTTAAGATGGATATTTAAAATGAAAATTAAGTTAAATTGATTTGGTTAAGAAAGGAGCAAAAAAAGGGTAGGACAAAAAAGAAAGATGTTGCTGGTCCTTATTCAAAATATTATGACAAAGTTTAAATCTCATCTAAGCATGCATTTAACCAATGTATGAAGTGAATTATTTTAAGCCTAAATCATGACATATATCAAGGAAGCTTCCAAGGAAGGTATGAAATGATTCAAATAGAGGACCACTTTAAAGATTCACTCCTACAAGCAAACAACATTAGCCTAAATGCAAAAAAATTGTAGAAAATGAAATAGGCCTAAGAACATTTAACTAATCTAGTATTGGCATAAATTAGTAACTCTACATTTAAGATACACATCTAAAATCTATAAGAACCATTTAAATATGAAAGTGAAACTAAGCAACTGAGAGACAAACCATATAGCACTTCATGAAAGAAAATATGAATAATGTTTGCAAAATTTCTTATTTGTATTCATTTCTCAAAGTTTACAAAGTAATTTGGCTCTAATAACTGCCTCCTAATCTTAAAGTTGACAATTCTCCTTTTATAAGATGTAAGGAAGCATGCCAGTTAGTCGTAACCAATTAAAAAAGTACAGGTATAGGGATAACTATCCTTTCCACAAATGTTCTAAAAATAACTAAATTTTCCCAATGGACTAATCTATAGGTAGTGTGTTTTAAAACACCACATGACTTTATAAATAAAATATCTCACTTTCAAAATGGATAATATTTTTCTTTAGTAATAATATTCCTATTTCTTTTAACCTTTAAGACCCCTACGCTACTACAAGATCGTCATGGTTGTTTGTTGTTCTTGGCCACGAGTAATCCCCTTCTCTATATTTGAGGTAAAAATAGAATTGCATGCTCGCTCAAAAAACACTCCTTCAAGCTACCATGGAATATTAGACTAATTATTGGTGGACCCTGGATCGAATTATCTTTAAATAGATGATAATTTAGTCTCTCCTTTGCATTACAAAGTACATAAGGTCTCCAATTTGGTACACTTAACCCACATGGTTATGATGTGGGATTTCCATGGCATTCTTATCATCCCTATAAAAAATGAGTATTTTATTTGAAAAACCAACTTTGATCTGCACCATCTGATTTATTTGGATGAATTATCACAGTCTATAGATATTTAGACAATTTGGATCCAAACAACTATCTTAAAATTGATGTCCTTGTACCCATCATTTAATGTCCACATGAACATATTTGATGGGCATACGTTCATAAATTTTAAACATGTTATTTGGACTATTCACTATGTAAAATTTGACATCTATGCAACCATCATTTGACATCCACATGAATGTCTTTGATAGTCACCTGACCTTTAATTTTAAGTGCATCCCCAAGACTATTTATTGGGCCTACAACTTCTCATTTCTATGTTCATTCTTCTTCTTGCATGTACCACTTGGCCATCTCATATTTACTCAAGTTGTGTTGAAAATTCCACCCTCGATCATGTACCATTAGATATCTCTTGGGTAAAAAAATGTGTGCCATTGATCATGGAAGAAGCCTGGGCTTTACTCTATACTATGCTCCAAAGTTATGCCACTTGGTAGTCTCATGGGATCTCTATAGTTCTTTGAAAAAACCAACTCGATCCTACCCCATTTGATCTGTTATGTCTAGGCAAATGTAGATTATAAATCCTAAAGAGGTACATAATGTTTAAGTAAGGTTTGAGGAACAATATAACTCAGTATAAATTTTTCATACTATGGTCTTATTTCATGTTAAATAAAGACAACATAAGACCTTAGGCTAATAATATTTAAGTTAAGCTTTGATCATAGTAAAAGGGACCCCATAAAATAAAAGAGACATAGAAAAGAGTTTTTAGCCTAAGCTATAAAAATAATTAAAATCACCTTGTGAATAGAAGACATGGCATTAGGTTAAGTCTAAGATAATAGATGCGAACCTACATTAGCTAGACCATGTTAATATTAAAATAGACAAAGGGGTTACATGATATAAAAGAGAAATAGTATAAAGTTTTTAAGCTAAGTCTATAGCATGAATAATTATTCGTATTCAAGTTTAAATTTAATCCAAAAGGGGACCTGGGTTAAAATATTAGACATGGCATAAAAATAGACGCAATTAATCTTTAACTGATAGCTATTCAAAATCGATTTAACATTGATGCATGAAAACATTAAACATGATTATTCCCAAATGATATTCCATTTATCATGTAACACAAGCAACATGCTTTAGTAGCATTGGAAAGGGGTGAATCCATGATCATCTCAAAAACATGTATGTTAGTCCAAGCAAGATCGGTTCTTGTTGATAATAGGAAATATTGAATCTAGGTCATGGGAATAATAAGAATTTAGACTAAAGTCCTAGATTAATTTTCTCATTCACATTAATAAATAAGGCTTCAATCCAAAGTCTTAGGCTAAGTTAAAAAATATATATTAAAATGATCATGACACAAAATATTCCAATTACATCATTGTCTTAAAGAAATTATTTTGGGCCTTTTGTGACGCATAAAATGTTCAATGACAAAAGTCTAAAGGGTCGTTTTAGAAAACTCGAAGGGTACGTTCAGAATCTTGAAGTGCCTTTTTTGAAAATATCAAAGGGTATGTATGTAAGATAAAGTTCCCTTAACAAAAATCCCAAAGGGAAGTTTCAAAAATCTGAAGGGAACTTTAAAAATGTTTGAAGGGCATTCTTTAAAGGAAATTGTCCTAAATAAAATGTTTGACACATTTCCTCTAAAGACCAAATTTTGTCAAAAAAAATGTTTTAATGGAAAATTCTTGTAGAACGAAAATTTTGAAGGCAAATTTCTTATGTAATACAAGTTCTGAAGGGAAACTTCTTGTAGAAAAAAGTTTTGAAGGGTAATTTCTTGTTGAACAAAAGTTTTGAAGGGAAATTTAAAAAAATCTGAAGGGTCATTTGAAAGAGTTTGAAGGGAGAAAAATGCAAAGTCTGAAATAATTAACTAAACCAAAATTCATGAAAGATAAAATAGGACTAATATCTAAGATAAAAAAATCAAAATATGTCCATAACGCATTTAATGTGTTCCCACATAACTCAAATAAAATATCTTGCCAGATTCAAATCAGTTACTTAGATTAAACTTAGACTAAGGGTTTAACAATTCGACTTGATTTGTAATAGACCAAAAGATAGTACAGAATCATGTTAACATTAAAATCATGAAACTCAAACATTGTTCAATCCACATAGACCTTATTGGCCCCGTAAATGAAAAACATAGAGATCCAAAGTTAGTAATTATAGACAAGGGAAAAAGAAATTTATGCACAAATATGCTAAACATACCAAATGTGGATGATCTTCAGATAAAAATACCATGAAAACATACTAATGATACTTTGATCGAGTGAATTTTGAATTTCAAGACATAAATTTGAACAATTTGACACAAGGGTCCATATTTTTTAAAAAAGGGAGTATGTTTACCTCAGCAAATAATTCATATTTTCGTAACGTGTGGTGTCATTTGAAAGGATAATGATATATTTTTTTGACAAAACTAGGAGTTAATCTTACTTAAACTCTATAATTTGTGAACATTGTGTACCTTGAGTTATTTAGTTTATCAACTAGATTATTAAAATTATTGAATTGTCAAACAATAGTATGAAAAAAATCATTAATATTCGTAGTCACATACAATATAAAAGTTGTAACTAAAAAAATTATAGTTAACAAAATAGCTATTGAAAATGCATGAAAGGAAAAGCTTGGAATAGATAAATATGATATCCAATAAAGATATACCAATGAATGTCTTCAATAATTTTTTAAATATGCATGTTAATTAGTCTCGAATCTTCTCCTATTGTGATTGAGAATTAAAAATTGATATTTGTATGAGACTTTCAACAAATGAAAATAACAATAGTTTCTCCTTAAAATATTCACTTATCAAATACTAATTTTAATAATAATATAAATATTGTAGTATAGTATTATGATAATTGAGTTAATGAGATTACAAGAAAATACAATGAGCTTATCGATAAGGAAAAAGGAACCAAGAACTAAAAACCTATTTGATCTGTAAGAAATACTATAGAGATGTCAGTTCAATTTATTTTATTTTTTTCAATTATCCAAATATTGTTATTGTAGTACTTAAGTATCAAATACTAAGTAGTGGAGGATTTATTCAGGTCAGTCTAAATCCTGAATACGTGTGTGTGTGCAGTTAGATTACGGTAGTTTTCATTGTGGTATTTTACAATAGCATCGATAGGGTTGTGATAGTCAGAGCTGGTAATAGTATCAAGGAACAAAAACATATAAAAGATAATTTAATCACCTAAGGTTTCAAAATAAAATATGATAATTTATAACAATAATAACTGCCAAGAAGTGTGGCTTATTTAAAAAAACTATCCATGCATTTGTGCATTAAACATGCGACATTTCACACAGCATTTCAATGAAAATGAATGAAAAATAGAAATAAAAGTTAAAACTCATTCATTCATCTATTGCCATTGGAACACCAAAGATTCATCATCACATCAAATGATGTCATTCCGATCACCTCTTTGAATATCAATGTTTTTAATTTTTTAAAAGAGTGCCAATAGGAGAAAATTGTCACTGACATTTTATTTCTTAAATGTCATACAGCTGTGATAAAGCCATGAATAAATGATAAATTTTTACGTGGGTTATTGTGTGGACATTATTTTTATTTAATTTTTCATATATATTTAGAAGAAACTGGTTGAACTGCCTTTGTTCTTCTTACCAAATATGTGGTTTGAATGTGTATTGTTCTATGCACCATTGCAAGTGACACATGCTATTTGTAAATGAACACAATTTGGATGGTTTATATAATTTTTAGACGCTTTATGTCTTACAATTATAGAAGAGGGTTTATTTGGTCAATCAGTATTTGAGGTAAACCATTAACATGACTTTTTAATTTGAAAAATATTTTTATTTTTTTGAGGTTTCTTTTAATTTTATTTGAAAGGATAAGTGAAACTTCATATAAAATATGCCTTCAAGCATTTAATCAAGGCATCTAACTTAAATTTTATTTAAGAAAATATAAAAATGGTAAACATCTGATAACAATTTAAATCTTTTCATTTAAAATGTTTATTTTAGTAATAAGTAAAGATAATTGCACATGTATATGTGTGAAAATATTATTTAAAATCAAGAAGAAAGTGGAAATGATCATCTTCTAAAACTAAAATATAATTATAGCTTAGGAAAGCTGGCAATCTAGTATTCAAGCATTAAGCGAGTATCATTGTGGAAAACCTTTAGATTAATACGTGTGCGCATAGAGATGTGTGTGTGTGTGTGTGTGTGTGCGCGCGCGCGTGCGCGCGCACGCGCGCGCGTGCATACAAGGTATATTAGTGTGGTTTGTTCTTGGGCATGTTTAAATAACTTTCACAAGCTTATAATACTCGAAATTGGTAAAACCATTAAAACTTGATTCCTTGGTAATAAACTTGTCACTAAAATAGACTACATTTTAGTATTGAAAAGGTGATCATTTTAAAATAAAAGGTTCAATATCAGATTATTATCAATGTTTAATTTTTTTATTGTTATTAAATAAAATTTGAGTGAAACACTTTTTATTAGATGTTTGAAGATATATTTTATATGAACTTAGAAAATATCTTTTACATGGTAAACTTTATTTTATCATAAATAAACCTGATTTAAAAAATATATTTTAAGCTTGTACATCTCTATTTACCTGAGAACAAGTATCATTATGTTGTTTGCTCTAAATGGTTTCTAATAATAAAGTGGGCTACATAATTTGTGTGCTTACATACATCACAGATTAGTTTGTTTACAGTGGATGTATTAATAATGTACCATGAACTAATATTTTATTATTAATTTTAACATACTCCACCGCAACAATGAAACATAACTTTATTTATGGTATAAAAATATGTATTTATTATTTCTTTTCAATGAAAATGTGAAATCGAACACCCCTTTGTTATTAATTCCAACCTACTTTAGTAGAATAAAAATATTATATTATTTTTATTATTGTGTTGGATAAAGTATGATTATAATTTAGTTCTTAGACTCATAAGCTGGGAAAACCAATTAAAACCAGGTGATGTTCATTCCAATTTACTAAACCAACTTCCTAACATAAATTATTTATTCACTATTATAACCCCACCAAAATATATATATATATATATATATATATATATATATATATAATTAAACATAAAATTAAAATGAAGATGAATGAATGTTCAGAAATGTGGGATGTTCTATATACTTCAATGACCAAGGAGTGACAGGACTCCCCTTTCTTTTGACCCTAGGCTTACCAACCTTTTAAGTTAATCAGGATTCTTGTTCACTGATTTAACTTTAGGAAACATTGATGGCCTTGGACGTTTTAATCGTACTAAAACTGTGACCCCATATCCTATTCATTATTATTTATATATGGACTACGTGAACGAGAATCTTATAAAGAAGAAAGAGGAAATAATAAGGGGCTTTGACCGAGGCCATAACTGAAATCATTTTTAAAAAATTATTGCAGTTTTTGTGTTTGAGAGACGAAGGAAAACCCGTAGCCGGTCTTCTTGTGATACGGCTTGCACATTTTATATTTGTTAGTATTATGCTAAAGGTAGGTTTTTTCAATTTTGACAAAAGGCAGAGATCATTTGAAGAAGAAAGCGCAATGTATTGGCCAGGTAACCTAGACATGAAAATTATTGGAGACAGAAAAAGGAGATTTCCCAGCTAGTATATCCGTCATTACGGCAGTATAGCGAGGGAGAAAACCACCTAATAATGGCCTGTTGAGAACCTGTGTGTATCACCCGGTGGAAGGGAGCGAAGCTTTAAAAAGGGACTAATGACTTTGATAATGTTATAGTGGGTATTTTATTAATATTCTTAGCTCATTGTGTCATTGTTAGAGACGGATTTGTTGCCAACATGATTAATCACAAAAGTAGCTTCTCATTGAATTGAGTTTCTTGCATAGTCACAGAAAATGAATGAATTTATTGGACACGCATACCACATGACTTCCTTTGCTGCACAAACCAATTATTATGTATGCCCTACAACAATTTGTAAGGTTGAGGTGTTTCACCTAGTTTGCTAAGGAAAACACATAAAAGAGAATAGACTGAAAAACCCCATTGAAGAACAGAGTTCAATGCAGAATTAAACAACCTTTACATCTTGATTACTGCAAATACATTTCATAGAACTTCGTTTCTCATTTCATTCGTTATATATATAACATTAATTTTCCAGAGCTTCATTGTTTATTAACATAACATTCATCTGCATTCTAAAAAAAGAGCGTATCCCCAAGAAAAAAAACCCTCTTTACAAATTGGAGTATTAGGTTAGTTTCGCCTCGAAGTCTCTAGAGGCAACTAGAAAGAAAATAATAAATGTAGTTGGTGGAGTAGATACAGCGCACGAGTAAATATATTCAAACAGTTTGACGTGGAAGGGGAGACTAAAACATCTGCTGAGGTGTAAGTACATGTCCTCCAACAATCCTCTTTAATTTTCACTGACATGAAAATCAATAATGCCTATGCTTTCTCAGAGATACACAAACACATTATTTGAAAGTGGCTTTGTACAGATGTTTATTAGTTGTTTTTTAAACCTACAAAACTCAAGATATATTTCACCATTGTTCCTGAATTTGTGAATAAAATGACATCTAATGTCAATATGCTTGCTACATTTATAAAAAATGTGAGTCTTGGATAATGCTATAGATTAGTTATTTTCTCAACATATATTCATAGGTTCTCTTAGAGTATGCATCAAATCTAAAAGTACCATTCTCATCCCAATTGCCTAGCAAGCTACTGATGTGGTTGTAACATATTTTACTTCAATTTATGAAAGTGTAATAATTGGTTGTTTCTCTAAAGCTAAAGAGATAACATCCCATTCAAGATGAAAAATATACCTTGAAGTGCTTTTCATATCATTCATGCTAATTCCCTAATCACTATCCATATAACCAATTAATGTGAAGTTATTTGAAGGTGTATACATAATCTCAAAACTACTTTTTCTAGCTATGTATCTCATTATTCCTTTTCCAACTTTCCAATGTGACTCTTTTGGTTTATCCATGAATCTTAAGATAAGGCTAAGCCCATACATAATGTATGATCGTGTGGCAGTTAGATACATGAGGCTACAAACTAATCTTTTTAATGAAGTTGATTCAACACTTTGAACTTTTGTTTTCCTTGATAAGTTCTAAACCCAATAAAATACGTGTTGGAGTTGAATTCACATTTGTCATCCTAAACTTCTTCAACAAGTCATTCACATACTTTGATTCACATATAAAAATTTCATGATTAGATTGACTTACATGTATGTCAAGAAAATATCTCATAAGCCCCAAATCAAACATATCAAAATCATCTTTCATGACTACCTTAAAGGAGTTAATTGACAATTTACTAGTGATTATCAGGTCATCAACATACAAGCAAATTATCAAAATTTGCCCTTGATCATTGATTTAGACATATACGTTACGTTCATTACCATACTTACTAAACCAATAGTTCACAAATAAGAATTTATTTTACTATACCAGGCTCTGGGAGCTTGTTTCAATCCATTAAAGGCCCTTTTCAACATGTGTACCTTGTGCTCTTCTCCTAGAACTTCATAACCAAGTGGTTGTTTTATATAAACTTCCTCTTCTAAAATTTCATTCAAGAATGTTGATTTAAAATCCATTTGATAGACATTCCATTTGTTTTGATTTGTAATAGATAACACCATTCTAATAATGTCTAATCTTGCTATACGTGTAAATGTTTCATTATAATCTATACCCTTTTGTTGTGTGAAGCCTTTAGCTATTAGTTTTCTAATGTTAGTGGATTTTGAGGATAGGTAGGGGGAGCTCCACATGGGTAATATTTTCCATTGAACTTGTTATCATAAAATGTTTGAGGTCTTTGAGAGTCCTCCCAAAAATACACTATGCATGTTGCCTATGAATGGATAGGTTCTCCAAGTTTTATTTGTTTGCAAAAAAATTAATTTTTAGCATATGTTTTATAGAGATTTTGTGTTGTGTTTGGCATGACACCATCCATTTTTACACTCTAGGTGAAGATGGATGTGGCGGTGCCAACATACTATTTTTATCTAAGATTTTCTCTTCATTATTACCACAGGGGATGACCCATCACAATAAGCTATTTAGTTTCTCTTGGATATTAATGGACATTCATTATGACTTCTTAATATTTACTCCCTTATTGATGGACCTCAAGAATTTTGACTTTGGTAATCCTTAGATGGAAACCTCTCCAGTAAAACATGGTTAGCGTGTTGGGATTTTAATATGATTGAGCATTCTAAGGACAAATTTGGTGCCTTTCCTATGATGTATTTATTTTAAGAACATGAAGCATAGTATTATTTCAATAATAAATTGGGTCTTGTCAAACCTCTCCTCCAATCGAACTCATTTAATACCACATCTTACTTTACATGGTCTAACTAGCATGTTGGAGATCACCTTGTACTCAAAAGTCTTAACAATTGTATGATGTTGGAACACAATATTTTATCTTTTTCAAACATTAATGGACAACTTAACACCAACAATTCATACTCAGTTCTCTCCAATTACTCTCATATCTCTTGTAGAGTGGAATGGGTCACAAGGTTATAAAGGTGTAACGTAATCATTTCATGATCAATACTTCTATCTTAGGCCTTCCTAACACTATATTCCCACTTTCCCATGTTTGGAACTTAGCCACCCAACTTCCTTATGCTTCTAGCTAGATTGAGTGGTGGAATACGTCCATTTTGTGCATCATGACCTTTGCCATTATGGGAAGCATGTTATGTGTGTTAGGAAGTGTTGTAAGGACGTTATGCTCATGAAATTATAGAGGGTTTCTGATTGAGCTTAATCCTTTGGATACACATCTACAAAATCTTGTTACCTCACTCAAACACCACATTAAGGTGGAGGATAACTATGATGCTAGAGGGGCACAATTGTGTGCTAGACTACATTGGCTTAAGATTGAAGACAAAGCTTCTAAAGACTTATTCAAGTTCCTTAGTCCAATTAGGTTTGTGATCAAATCAAGTCCAACAATTCAGTTAAAAATAGGCTCACACTCCTACCAGACATCTCTCTGGTGTTCATGAATTACTACCAACTAGTGTTCCAAGCCCATAATGTCATGGAAAAAAATATCTCAATGATTAATGGATTGCCTCGATGTGGTTCCTTGCAACAATAGCTCTGTGAATCTCTCTTGACTCTCCAAAAACTCATAGAGGCTCTTCAATGCATGAGTAATGAAAAATCCCTATGTTGATATCTTCCCACATAAATTCTATTAAATTTCATAGGATTTTGATAGAGTGGACTTACTTCAAGCCTATAAAAAAGACCTACAAAACCACTCTTTAGGAACTTTACTTAATCAAAGAAATATTAATTTTATACACAAATCCATTCTTTAATCTTGATCATCCCTATAATAATAAATATTAATTCTTATCTTTCTTACCCTATTTTAAGGTGTTAACACACTATTAACAACAAGACGCATTGAAAAATCACCATTATAAATGTGGTTTATTGCACATAGTGAAGTTTCGACTCGTATTTCCTTTTAATCCTAAAATGACATATTTGTAACATTGTCCAACTAATTTAATACCCATGTACGTATGGTATCAACCTACTATGCTTGTAATGATTATGTTGATTAATAAATCCTTCTTTGCTCTTTGCTGAATGATGCATGTAAACTTGCATCATGAAAATGGAACTGTACCTCTACATGATTATAAATTTCTTTTGTTAAAAAATTGCATCCTTATGAAAAAGAATCGTTGGCCTTGGACCATGTCGTAATGTCATTTAATAATTAAAATAATAATAATGGGAAAAATTCAATGGGCCTACCGGGAAGGTGCACTCGAAATGAATTTTTAAGAGAGCTAAAAGAACATTAAGGTGTAGAATTTGGATCTTTTAAAGTTTCCCTTCTAAGCCATGTTGACATTGGACGAAGAGGGGGATGCACTTCGGTTAGATTGGGACAAAAAATTTAAAGTTAAACACTACTACTTGTATCATGGGAAAAAAAATTATATAATATAATACATGTCACCACCATAGTCAACTGGAAAGGAAAAGACAAAGAAGACAGAGTAAATAAAAATATAGGGATTGGATAGGGTAGATGTTGGGCACAATAGAGCAGGACACTCTACGGCAGAATAAGGAAGAATACAATGGATGAATAGGGAGAAGGCACTGACGGGAACTATTAATAGGCACGTTATTCTTCTTTTTTACCTTCCCTTAAAATTAAAATATTGTAAGTCTGTGATTATTACCTCATATTAATATCTAGGCATTTAATAATAGTATTTGTTTCTTGAGTCTTTGAATAAATTGTTAATAATTAAATAAAATATAAGCAAAGGCATTCTGTTATTTATTCTTAGAAGTTTTTCTTGTATAATGGAGCAGTTAATAAGTAAATTTGATTTGTATCTATAAATAAGGCATTTTTATTTATGGCTACAAATTTTACAGTTAAATGGTGTAATTTAATGAGTCAAATTTATTTTAATTTATAATCTAAGAATTGTATTCATGCTTATAGTTTTATTTGTATGGATGTGTGATTAAATGTCTAAAAGTGATAAAAAAAAATAATCACCCTTAGGGTACTCTTTTTGTTTACTGATTTTTTATTTATTGAAAACATGATTCTATTTGAGTTTAAGTGATCTTGTTTTCATATTAGAACATTATTCGTATAGAAAAAATAAAAATGAATTAATGCATTATTATACAAGTATATGGTGCAAAATTTATAAACCAAGATATCTTACACATATTCAAAATTTTACTTATTGTATAACTAATAAAATCATAGTTTCTTTTATATATGTGAAAGTATGTATTGATGGGTAAGAGTAGTTTTATATTTAATTTTTTGATAATCCTTAATTCATGTAGGATTTAATACCTGAGATAAGCATCTTTATTTTGTTTATTAAACAATATACATTGTTATAAATTTTGGAAACCCTACTTTAGTTACGTAAAGATCATTGTGTTTGGATTCTACAGAGAAATCATGCATGCAGCTTCGCCATTGGATACAATATTTTTCCATACTATGTTCATCCATTTTAAAATAATGGTAAAATAAGCTTAGCCATTGGGTAAAATCTTTTTCCGTACTATGTTGATCCATCTAGAAATAATGGTAAAATAATTATTTAAAAAAAATGAAGGATTGAAATATGCGTTATACCATATCCTCATTCTAATTTATAAAGCTAGCACCCTTATTTTGTTTAATGTATAATATATCTTATAAATTTGGGAAACCTACTCTAGTTATCTAAAGATCATTGTGTCTTTTTTCTATAGAGAAATCATGCATGGGACTTAGCCATTTGGTGCAATATTTTTCCCGTATAGTAAAATAGTTATTTTGAATATAAATGCAAGTTTGAAATTTTTGTTATACTATATACTCAAGCTAATTTATATAACTACATACATGTTGCTATATGATAAAAGAGTTATAGTGGACATTATAGTATTCATGTATAATAAAGATATAGCATTTAAATATATGTAGTATATTAAAACATTACTTTTCCAGATATGGTTTTATGTTTTTATGCTTACAAATGACCCTACCCATGTATCATGATGCTCTGAATAATATTTTGAATGACATTTTGATTTCATTGCAATTTGAAATGCTCAGTGTAAATTAAAATTGATGTTCCTTTATATGTGTCATTCCGTTAAGTGGATGCAAATAGATATTTTGGGCCTTTCCGGCCAATACATTTTTTCTTTAGTTATTAGTTTTAAATTTAAATCCTTCTGATCAAGATTATTTTTTGTTTTATAATCACTGAATTCTTCTCAACAATTATTATTTGGAAAAACTAGTACCTTGCAATTGGTATCTTTGGTGATTATAGGTGTTCATTGAGTGAGGGAAAGTTTGTAAGATTTTCTTTAAAATGTTTACTTGTATTAATTGTATCCCTGGGATATTTTATTTTGAGAATACTTCGTTGGGATATTGATGTATTCATGAATTAATACTCATGGGTAACTTCTTATAGATAACATTTCCAATGTTATGCTGACTTAACATATACTTTGAAGAGTTACAATACCAAAAGAGAATCTTTTTTTTCAAAATCTTTTATTTATTATGGATAAAACATTCTCAGATTTTGTAATATTTTTACAATGATGGAGATTGATATAACTTGTATATATGATTATTTTGATAAATACAAATATTATTTATAATGCTTCTTTTAATAGTCAGATATTTATGGTGTAAATTGCACTCATTTGATTAGAGTTATTAATTCTATGATCAAATCTAACCTTAATAATTATTGATTGGAATGTGATGACCCACTCTCTCTTTCTTCAAGTTTTGCATATTTTAGTTTTCAAACATCTTTGTTATGACTTCGATTCCATATATAATTTCGACTTAAAATAATAGCATTGAAAAAAATTAAGTGGCGTAAATTGTAATATTTATTACGAGGCGGTGGCAATAGTAAATATGAACTTCATTTCAACTTACTATACAAATGATAATTAATTATATATTGTGTATCTGTAGGTGATGATTTTACAAATAGTTTAACATCACTCGAGATAATTGTTCCTAAAATCTATCCATGATATCATTTATTGGTTCTGTATCATCGCGTGACGATATAAAATTCAACCACGTGATGCATATTAAATCAAAGGATAGAATATTTCCATATCCTAAGAATACTAGTTGATTTTAAATCTTAAACAAATTAATATTTATAAGTCGATACAAAATATTTGAGTCCCTATAATGTCCATAACAAATGAATCAATATTTACTCATTTTTCACTACATCTTAAGGTTATTGTTAACCTTGAATAATTAAGATAATATGAAAACTTACAGGAAAACTTAAAGGCTCGCTAAGATGTAGTATGGTATTTGTTATTTAATTCTTAAAATAGATAGTTTAGTTAACTAAAGTAAGAGATCGTAGTAAAGTAATAGAATTGCTTAGTGGAAACCCATAGGTGCATCCTAAAAATCAAGTTCATAGTCATGTGTTTAATAATATGTCTTTTACATCCTTAATTTGTAAAATCATTATAGAGTAAACTTTCAATTCTTCGGTAAAATTATAAGCCTTGGGATTTTCTATTCTTATTTAAATATTTCAAAATAAACATTGTCGTTTAGTTTTTAGTTACTAAAATAATTAGACATATAAGAAGATTATGATTTAGATGTTGTTTCTCACCAATTTTTTTTTAAAACCTTTCTAATCCATAATGTTTCTTTACATGCTAAAGTCACTGGAATATATTCTGCTTCTATCCAGATGAAAGAGCAACTGAACTTTGATACTTTGAGCTTCATGTAACCAAATGAGAACCAATTGAAAAATAGTTCCTAGATATTGACTTTTGGTCATCCAAACCATCTTCCCAATCAGAATCACTAAAACCAAAAAGTTCAAACTTTTTAGTAGTATAATGATGAATACAAAAGCCATTAGTACCTTTCACATACCTCAAAATCATCTTGGTTGCTTTCATTTTAGTTTAATATAGCTCAAACATATATCTTCATACAAGTGAAATTGAATAAGTAATATATGATCTTGTGTGAGTTAGAAACATTAAGCTTCCAATAGTACTTTTGTAAGTTGTCTCATCAACTCTTTCAACACTTCTTGTATACATAACATAACTCCATGAGTAATTGGAGTTGAGATAAGTTTAAAATCAACCATATTTAATTTCTTCAACATATCATCTGCATATGTGGTTTGACAAATGAAGATGTTATATTTACTTTGATGAACATCCATCCCTAAAAATTATTTAATGAGACCTAAATATTTCATTTCAAATTCATTCATGATAGAAATTTTGAATTCATCCTTCATCTTAAAATCATTGCCCATATACAACAAGTCATCAACATACAAACTCATAATAAGGGCATCATTACCTTCTTACTTATAGTAAAGAGTAGACTCACTCTTGCTTCTTTTAAATCCATTCTGATAAAAATATCCATCAATCTTGTCATACAATGCTCTGGATTCTTCTTTGAGTCCATAAAAAACCTTTTTTAACTTGAATATTTGGTCCTCTTTCCTTTGTAATAAAAAACCTTATGGTAGTTGTATAAACTTCCTCTTTTAAGTTCTCTTTCAAGAAGGCTTTATTTACATCCATGTGATGTATGCTCCATTTCTTTTGAGCTACTAGTGAAATCATCATACTAATGATTTCTTGTCTCACAAATAGTGCAAATGTCTCTTCAAAATCTATGGCATATCTTTGACCAAAAACATTTGCATCTAGACCTACCTTTTGTCTTTCAACACTAACATCAATATTGTACTTAGTCTTGTAGACCCATTTATTACCAATACACTTCTTATCATGTGTAATTTCTATAAGTTGTGAATTATTATTTTTATGAATGAAATCCATTTCTTCTTGCATTCCTTGCACCCACACATCATTAATACATTCATGTTATAAACATGATGGTTCAAAATCAGATTGTGTAATTAAATCATAATTTATAGTCTCACCTCTTAGAAATTCTTCATGTGTATAGTTTATTTCTCATTGATAAATGTCACTAAAGCTTTTTACCTTCATTGAAAAACTAGGACTTGAAGTTGGAACTGTGCTTAGAATACATGCAGTAGATGAGTGACTATTTAATGGACTTTTACTTGAAGCTATAACTTGAATTAAAATACATGCACTAGATGAGGGGCTACTTAATGGAATTTTAGTGCTTAGCACTAAAGTAATAGCGGGTTTATCATTAGCACTATCATCATAAATACCATCAATAAAAATAGATTTATACATTTCAATATTTTTTTAATCTTTGTCATGACCATACACTCTCCCTTCATAAATAATAACATCTCTTGACACAAGTTCAATATTAGTGATAGGATTATAAAGCTTATACACTTTCTTCTATTCACTGTGGCTAACAAAAATATAGGAATCACTCTTTGTATCTAACTTCTTCCTTTTGTGGTCAGCTACATGAACATAATATAACAATCAAAAACATTCAAATAATAGACATTAGGATTATTTTCATTCCATGCTTCATATGAAGTCAACTTTTCAAGTGCACTAGTTGGACATTGATTGAAATAATATACTATTGTAGCAACTACATCAGCCCAAAAAGAGTTGTTCAATCCCTTTGATTGTAACATGCTCATCATTTCATACACTCTATTATTTATCCTTTTAGCCATAGCATTTTGTTGAGGGGTTTAGGTAGTTATGAGTTGCCTTTTGATGCCATTCAAATCCAAATAATTAATTAAAAAAAAATAACAGAATTCACCTTTATGGTCAATCATTAAGCACTTTATTTCATAATCATCAGTAAATGTAATAAAATATGATGACTTACCCATGATTTTTGTTTTCAAAGAACCATAAATAATAGAGTGAACCAACTAAAGTGGACATAAAGCTCCCCATGCACTAACTTTTGGAAACTTTTTCTTGCATGCTTATCTTTAATGCATCCTTCACAAAAATATTTATGCTCTTCAACCTTTGGAAAAATATATACCAATTCTTTTAATGTTAATTACTTTAAAATTTTAAAATTTTACCTCAGATGTTATACCCAACTTTTATCTTCATATGCCATATTTTAAAGGTTATGAATATGCTCTCCAAACTTCATTGGGAAAATCGTATTCTTATAAATAGGTATAATTGTAACAACCTTATTTATTTGATTATTTTCATACATCATAATTTTTTTATCATAGAAAACCACCTTATAGTTATTTTCACATAGCTATCAAATACTCAGATTTTTTTTTTAAAACTTTGAGGTAGGGTTAATTTTAAGAGGCCATACTAGATAACATATTGGAAATATTTGGTGAATCTAGGAAAATTTGATTCAAAGCTGTGGTAAATCTTATATGGATGATGGTGAATCTATTAAGTTTTTAGAGGATTGAGATCAATAAGTTTCTTATTATTATTATTTTTTCATAAAATCTTTTGATCCCATTAAATGATAAATTCCAAATGGAACCATTGAAATTTTACACTAAATGATCCTACTAAATGGTTATACCAAATAGTTGTACCAAAAAGAGGAAATTAAATGAAATAAATTGAATATCTAGTGTCGAATGTTTTATTTTGAAAGATAGGTGTTAAACAATGTCACTGAATGATAGGTACTGAATGACAACACTAAATGGTAGGTGTCAAATGGTGCATGTTGAATGGTAGGTATTAGATGATATACATTAAAATCTAGGCATCAAATGATCATGTCAAAAGGTAGGCTGGGAAAATGTGATGAATGGTGGGGTTAGGATATGGTATCAAGTAGTAGTGATGAATGTCTCTTAGTATTGCTCATGGAAGTGTCATTTGGTGCAGCCAGGTAACCTGTGTGGCTAGTATGTTAGATAGTTACCTGATCACCTCCCTTTTAGTATAGATACTCACCCTTTACCCTCATTTTAAACATTTTTTAGAATAGATTTCTCATCCATTATTTGACCCACCCAAACTAATTCTACAAACATGGAAATAAAATATGTTTATAATAACTTGTTATGACCAGACATTTTGAAGATCGTACATTAGCTAGACACATAAAATAAATAGATTTGAAAATGTAGATTTGTCAGCATGATGTACATGGCCCAGTATGAAATAGACATTGGGTTACTCAAATCACTAATGTATTCCTATGACCCAAGCAATAAGAGGTTTACCGTTAATGTTGAATCTACAATGATTTGCTTTGGTACCTTGCCATAAGATATTCACAATTTGATAGGTCTTCTATTTAACAATGTAAACCCTATGAATCTAAAATTAATGTTGATAGATGATGATAGGAAATATTTGGAGTCAAATTTCATCTTTTAGATTGGTCGAATTAGAATGTAATTATAAATTTGTTTTTTATATTCAAAAATTAACTTTTGATATATGTAAATTTATTTTTAATATTAAAAATTCAATTTTTCATTTCTCAATTTTCACTTTCATTTTAGATAGTTAAAAGATGGGCCTCCACATGAAAGACATTTGTGACCCTTTTTTTTCTAAGCAATGGTTCAAATGTTCCTCATGAGAATAGTATTGCATGGAAGACCATCCAATATTCCCTATTGGTCATTGGTTTACATTCTTCACACTCTTCCTAATTTAAGATATGACTACTAGGCTTTTATTTATTCTAGGATTAGGATTGAATTAAATTATGCTTGTATCAATCCCAGTTCCACAATTTTTTTCTAAATTTTATTCAGGAATTACATGATGAGGTCTTATATGAATTCCAAAAAAATATGATTCTAACTGTGCTGCATCCAAAAATGAGCATAAATACTTTGTCTATGGATGAATATGAGGTTAATTTATTTGTTTATTTGTTGAACTATTACAAAATTAAGGATTAATATATGTTTTAAATTTGTTTACTGTAGGTAAAATTTTATTCCTCTATAACATGAAAATATTCTACCTCAAAAGGCTAATATGCAATTAAAGGATCTATGGATTTTGAATGTATAGAATCATCTTTGCATTCATTTAAAATTTTAAAACATCTAGGAGTTTATTCCTCGTCATCTCCACATGCAGGTTTACTATTTAAAACTTTCAAATGATATGTTAAATTTCAAGTACATTATTTTATTTATTTATTTATTTTATTGTTGTAGTTGATTTGATATCATCTAAGGTTGTCATGGAAAAATAACCACCACAAAAAACCCCAATATTTAATGTGCCTTATCAACCCTCTATGTAAGATATTTCACATTTCATATTTTATATTTTTGGTTTTTAATTATAAATTTTTATGACTAAAATTTTGCATAATGTATTATCTCAAACCATCCCCATCACTCATAATATGGCACATATATTTGAGGAGATATTATCTCAAAAAACAAATACTAAATATTTAATTTAAATTTAGCATATAGTTTTGTTTTCTAATATTAACATTTTTCTAAAATAATTTATATTTTGTAGGGCACCCTCAATCTATAAAGAAAAGTATGTTCCCACCTCTTCCCCAGAATGTAGTTTCGATAAGGTGGAAGACTCTTCCATTACCACAAGCATCAACACCTAGTAGAATAACACTACAATTATTGTGTTCTAAATTCCCCACTTTATCTATCATAGGTATATCAAGTTTGTAGGGATTGACTTATTTGTATGAAATTGATCTTCATGAGGAATATTTTGGGATTAAGAGTAGTGAATATGGTGGAGATGCTTTCAATCCACATGATTTTATTTTGAAAATAAATGTTTATGTAAACGCTAAAGAGGAACCTTGTACCTCTTCAGCCCCACCCTACCAATGAATGTTATCTTGTCTGATGATTTCATTATATATTTTTCATTTTAAAATAATTTATTATCAAAAATTATTATTTCATGTCTTAAGGAAGGAGTTATAGATGAGCTAAAAATATATTTTTTTGAGTGTTTCGAGCAAAGCCATTGATTAAAAAAATAAACACCTATTATCCCAACCACTCTCAACAAGAGAATTTATTTTCATTAGTGCAACCTAAACTCACAAAGATCGATGCTTTGTTTGGTGAAGCTAAATTTAGTTTAATTATTATTTGTAATAGTTACAATGATAATGTGTTGATTATTATGCTTAATAGATTGGATAATTTGAATGTAGAATCCTAGACATATTTTAATAAATTGGAAAAACACATCAACCTTGTTGTGATTGCAAACACTGAGAAATAAAAATCTTTGATAATGTATCTTCATTTTAATCAAATTTCATATCATATTTATTTTTCTTTGAATCTAATTATATTTTATTTTAAATTGTAATAAAAATATGAGAAATTGAGAAACAAAGTCAAGGTCCTCAATGTGTACATGAAAATTGCATGAAAAAAGTTTATATTATGCCATTCAATTGAAGGGGAATTTTGTTCTATTGAATAAATAGAATAACACCCTCTAAAAAATCATTAAGTTATAAGGATAGGATCTAGATGCCTTATTTAAGCATAAGATAGATGTCGATCCAAGTCTAATTTCTACAGGAGATGTTGCAAAAGAAGAAAGGGAAAATATTGCCTATAATAATTCTATGGTTGAGGATCTTGAAAGGGAAGGGATATTGAAGGATGGAATAGAGGAAGTGGAGGTAGGGATTAGTAACGATTATGGTATAAATGTGGATGTTGTGGTTGAGAAAGTGGGTAAGTAGTGAAAGACCAAAAAATTATTAATTTATAATGTTGTAAACTCTCAAATATTTGAAAACATGTTATGTTTTAAAAAAATATCTTAAATGACAATTTGAAGTTTGGATTTGCAATGATGAATTTTTTAAGTTTTAATTAGTGGATATGCCATGTGAATTGATTTTTTTTTATGGTTTTAGTGTTAGGTTTGAGAATGAATTTAATTTTTAATTTTATGATGTTGTAAAGTCACTATTATTAAATATGAGTTTATTCTATTAATATAGTTCAGACAAAATACTGATGTGGACTATAATTATTATTTTTTATGGATTTGGATCTAGGCTACAACATGTATTTGAATTTTATGATGTTGTGAAGTAAATATTATTAAATATGATTTTATTCAGTTCATTTAGTTTTAACAAAATAGTGATGTGGACCACAATTTTTTTTAACAATGGATTTGATGTTAGGCTTGAGCGTAAATTTGAATTTGAATTTTATGATGTTGTAAAGTCATTATTGTTAAATATGAGTTTATTTAATTCATATAGTTTAAATAAATATTGATGTGGGCTGTAATTATTTTTTGTGATGGAGTTAGAGCTAGGTCAGAGCATCATTTTAAATTTAAATTTTATGATGTTGTAAAGTCACTATTATTAACTATGCTTTTATTCATTTTATGTACCTCAAATAAAATATTGATGAGGACTTTAATTTTGTATTTCAATAGATTTGGTGTTAGCTTGAACATGAATTTGAATTTAAATTTTATGATGCTGTAAAGTCACTATTATTAAATATGAGTTTATTCAATTGATATAGTTCAAACAAAATACTAATGTGGACTATAATTATTTTTGTGATAAATTTAGAGCTAGGCTAGAGCATGTATTTGAATTTGAATATTATGATGTTGTAAACTCACTATTATTAAATATGAATTTATTCAGTTGATGTGGTTCAAACAAAATAGTGATGTGGATTAAAATTTATTTTTCAATAGATTTAGTGTTAGGCTTGATCATGAATTTGAATTTGAATTTTATGATGTTGTAAAGTCACTATTATTAAATATGAGTTTATTTAGTTGATATAGTTAAAAAAATATTGATGTGTACTATAATTTTTTTTTGTGATGGCTTTGGAGCTAGGTTGGACCATTAATTTGAATTTGAATTTTATGATGTCGTAAATTCACTATTTTTAAATATGAGTTTATTTATTCGATGAAGGTCAAACAAAATAGTGATGTGGACTCCAGTTATTTTTTGTGATGGATTTAGACTTAGATCAAGGCTTAAGCATGAATTTTAATTTTAATTTTATGATGTTGTAAGGTCATTATTATTAAATATGAGTTTGTTTAGTTGATGTAGTTCAAACAAAATAGTGAAATTAGTTATGGACTATAATTGATTTTTATTTTAAATTTAGACTAAGCATGGATTTGAATTTGATGAGTTTTCATCTTGTTCAATTATTATCTTTGTTTTAGATTAAGATCTTTTATTTTGAATTTATTTATCATTTTAATAGGCTTGTCATGTTATATCACCATCATATTTAACTTTAAATTCATATTCTTAAGTTAAAATTTAAAACTCTTAATATGGTGCTACAATATCAAATTACAATTACTTCAAAATTTATAAAAAAATTGTATTTATCCATACATTTTAAAAACTAATTAAATAAAATAAAAAGTTTCATGATAAATGGAATGAATATTTCAAATGACAATAATATCAATAACTATAATGAATTTAGTATTTGAAACATTTTACAATATAAAAAATTATATGAAATTGGTATTTAGAATATGATAATTGTAATAAATATAAAACTAATACTCTGGTAGTTGAAACAATCTTACACAAACTTGATCAATGCCAATGACATTTGCATCTGCCATGTTGGTGTCATATTTAGTGTTATTATTTACATCATATCTATTTATCATTATATTTTTGACACCTCTTTTTTAGTTAGATAACTCGAAGCTGTGAGAGCTCTTTCATAAAGAAACATGTCCATCGTATAACATGAAACATATAATCTCAAACAGGTTTCTAAACTTTTTTTCCAATTTGGTTTGAAGTATTGATTGAATTAATGATAACTCACTCAATAATATTTCATCTTCCATTGATCCTAGAATATAATTGAAATATTCACATAGACTTTCCTACAATAAAGTAATGGGATAACATTTTTTCCATAGTCGTGTAATTGCCCCATTTTATGTTGGTTTGCTTAGAAGATGATTTTTTTCAAACATTATAATTTCAAAATGAGTTGACTAAGATTTTAGTAAGTATTTTCTCAAAATATATTTTATTTTAAATCCATTGACCTCTAAAAATTTACTAAAATGATTCACAAGACAACCCATGGATTTTTGAAATAAATTGCTAATTAGCTTTTGACTATTATTATTATTCCAATAAATGGTATTCACAACTTCCATGGACTCAAAAAATCATCCCTTTGAAAATGTTCTCTAATCTCAACATATAATTTTTAGGAAATTATACTTAGTTTCATCGAAATTTTAGAAAGAATAGTATCATACAGAATATGTGTTATAAGTAGTTCTTCAGATTTAAATCCTATAATATAAGGTTTTCTATGGAAAGTGTGCATTGATATCTCCTTTTAATTAATAATGACATAAAGATAATTGATTTTCAAGTCTCAAATAGCTTTCATGATTCCTTAAATCTATCAAACATTTCCAATTATTAGAAACATGACCTTGAAACTTTTCATTTGAAGTGTATAGTATATATAAAGATTGCCATACTCACTTTCTCATTCATATGAAGTTAACAATATAAATGGATCTCTTATGATCATGTTTCATTAAATAATTAATTTCTTTCAGCATTAGGAGAATTTCACATAATGTTAGTAGTGTTTCTAAATCTATTCAATAGTACAATAAATATTTTGTCTTATTAATTTCTCTACAATATTTATACATAAAACCTACAAATGATGGATATTTTTCAACGGCATGTAGGTTCATACATAGAAATCCACATTGTATCAATGTCTTTAAATATTTTCTTACCATCAATCACTCTTATTGTAAATTTTTGGAACTCTAAACAACTTTTTGGACTACTTGACATATAAGCATGTAGTCATGAATGAGATCCTCCACTTTTTTCACATTAGCAAATTTGCTAATTATTTTGTAATCAGAATTCATCATATGAGTCATGCAATGAATTATAATCATATATGAAACAACTATTGTTTGTATCCGAACACACAAACTATTTTTATGATCTTGCATAACTAATGCACCATTAGCTCCAACACACACCAGATTTGTACCTATTACATAATCATCCATCCTAGATTTATCTATCAAATTAGATATAACTAATTTGTGAAGATTTTCAACATTGCAATATTTTACCATTTTATGAACTACTAGTAGATGAGGTTGCCTTGAATATTTTCAAAAGTATAGACATGCATGTCAACATAGGATGTGCTATCAATTATTGTGACCTCATCAATAGATAGTGAGATGATTAATGAATTTTGAAATTTTTATTTCAAATCCTCCTTCTCAACCATTGTTAAATATTTTTTCATTTCCCAGCACTGCTATCTGATTAATGTCATTCTAGAATATCCATAAATTCATTATGTTGAAATAGAGTATTATAATCTAAAAAACCAAAAATAGGTCTGCCTTTTTGAGGATGTGGTATACAACAAAGAACTATATATATTTAGCCTTTACATGGGATTACATAACATTTTTAAAATTTGCTTCAATTGTTTCCATTTTATTAACAAGATGTTTTTGATATTTTATATCATTTTTAATAGTCACATGCATATCTGACAAGCATGTATTCTTCTATATTTTTTCACTTGTGTTCCTGTTATCAGTCTATTTCGGTCCTTCACTATCATATATACTTTTTCATAATGTTTCAAAATCATGCCCATCTTTAGTTACATTGTTTGTTCCTTTCCTGATTTTCAACTACATATTATACATATACATTATGTTGGAGTATCATCACCAATTTTAGAGAAAATAAGGTCAATGAAGGGGAATTTCATTGGCCAATCCACCTTAAAAAAGCTTCTAGTTATCCATCTACTTTTCTTCTTTCGTAAAGATTTATGAGTGGAGTTTTCAGCTAAACTTTAGGTTTGGTGACAACCATCAATATCTTCTACCACTCAAGTGTCATGATCATTAAATTCTTCAAGTGGCAGCATGTCATCATCAAAATATTCTTTAGGGGGTAATATGTTATTATACTTAATTATTTTTGTGATATATTAGTGGAGAATTTTACATGTAAAATTATTTTAATATTATTAAATAGTTAAAGTCAAATTCATGACAAACTAAAAATAAATAAATACTTCTATTTTGGGTACATTGTGATTGTGTGAGATTTTTTGATTAGATATTTAAAATAAGATAATATGCTCAATTTTCATGATAATTAGGTTATCATTTTACCATTTTCACTAGATGTCATGATGATCAAGGATGCAACACTTTAATTCTTTCATTTGATTATAGAAAATATGCTATAGTTTGGTTCTAACATTTGGTTGTAGCACCATTTTGATTATTAGTTCTATTATCTAGTCACATAGTGGAGGTCATCATTTTGTACTTATGTTTAGCATTGTTACTTAGTATTATCATTCAACATTATCATTTAGCACTATCATTATTCTGTATCATTATTCGGTTCCTCTATTTGGTATTATTTTTACGCGCTATCACCATCTAGTTCCTTTATTTGGGTGTTGGAATTTGGTGATATGAATTGTGTACTACTATTTGGCATTATCATTTTGTTACGGTCTTCTATTTGTAGTTATAGTGCAGGTTCTACTGATTCATTTCGGCTTATTACCTTGTTTAATATTAGGGGGCAGTTGTCAAAAGTATATTTTTATATTGAGGGTTGGTTGTAATATATATGTAATGAATTGAAGTGTCATCAAAGATATTATTTTAAATAATTGATGATTCAAATCCAAAAATAATTTATATTCCAAAATTCTTTTGTGATCTAAACCCATTTATCGACCCTAAAAAATACCAAAAACAAATATTGAAAATTGAAATATTCATGGATTAATGAATATTCACCACTAAAATTTACCATGATTTGAGGTATAATAATATAACTAATACTTTTATTACCTTCTATAATATTAAACTTAATAGTTCTTTTTGATGAAACCTCCAAAGATTTATCATCACCAAGTTTGATATTCAGTTAAACTATTTTTAGAATATTAAAGCCATATGAAGGATAAAAAATAAGTTCAGTTTATTTTCATGGAAGTTATTTTTATTATTTAGATAATTTTTGAATGATTTAATTATTTATTATAAAATCATGTTCACATGCAATTTAGTAAATACCTTGTAATTGATCTTCATTATTAAAAAGAATGATTCAAATAATTTGAAGAAGCAATTTTATTTTTTACTATTTTGAATTTTATGGTTATGCATATTGCATGATTGGTTGTGAGTTATTTATATTATGTCTTTTTCTAAATAATGTTTTGTTTTATAGATTTAAAAATCATTGATTGGTATCAAAGCTTGATTTGGGTGGTTATTTTTTATTTCATATCTTTTTAACAATCGATCATGTCAAAATAATCTTCCCATTCCATAATTTAGTGAAAATGATTATGATTATTCACACACCAATCTGGTGACTCTTTTGATATAAAAATACTTATGACATATTATACAAATAGGCTATGATAAACCAACTGATTGGGCCATTCTTCGATCTAATGACATGCACACAAACAAAGAAGCTAAAAATAAAAAATCACAAGTTATATTTCATGTTTAAACATCTCTAGATGAGATCATATTTCCAATAATTATTGATTCAAAGATACCCAATGATGTATGGAAGACTCTACAAGAAGCTTATCCAGGTAGTGATAAAGTCAAAGTGGTTAGATTGTAAACATTGAAGAAAGAATTTAAAATTTTGAAAATGCAATACGCTGAAAGTGTGGGTGTTTTTTTTGTAAGAGTAAAAGATGCAGTCAATAAGATGAATACACTTGGACAAATATTTAAAATATGGTGAAAATGTTTTAAGGTCTTTAAGATCGATGTGGAATCATGTTGTTATCATTATTGAAGAAAAAAAGTTTTGACTATTCTTGAGTTTGATCACCTAGTTATATCTCGTGTTCCATGAAGAAAGAATAACAGACACATTAAATGAAATTGATGAGAAGGATTTTGTCTCAAAATTAAATATCATAAATAATGAAGCTACTGACACTACCACATACAAGGAAAAGACAATATCAAAAGAAACTAAGGAAAAGGTAAATACATAAATTAAAATTATTCAAAAGCATACAAATGAAGATGAGATGGTTTAGTTGTAAGAGAAAGAGGTAGAGGTAGATTTGATAAGATAAAAATTAAATGCCATCACTATCACAAGTATTGTCACTTTGATTGGGAACGTAGATTAAAAGAAGGAAATTAAAATATAAGTGTTAATTATGCTAATGAGGATGATGATGCTTCATTAAATTTATTCATTCCATATGATAAAGCTAAAAATAGTCTTAATGAGGTTTAGTATCTAAATTTAGGTTATTCCAATCACATGTCAGATAATGATGTGTAGCCTTTTACAGTGGATAGAAGTTTCAAAACCAATATTAAACTGATTATTAAATAATTGCATGATCTTATTTTCTATAGAACTCAAACTCAATAGCTCTTTAATAAAGAATTATTTCAAAAAAATTATATGAGTATTGTTATTACTACAACTAGTCAATTATATAGTGTTTGAATTAAGCTAGTTTAGATTTTGTATGTCTTGAATGAAGAGCGGTTAAAAAGTAAATTATTTTGCCATACTTGTGGCAATGGTTATTATTAGGATTGCCACCTAACAAAAACTTATTTTATTGGCATTCAACCTTTTGCATATGCAATATTTTATTTTATAAAACTTAATGTCGAGGGAACTATGTTCTTGAATGCGAATAACAAATATAAAAAATTTAAAAAAATAAAACAATGGTTGTATGAGCATGGTGCATGACATATACAATTATATACATGAGCCTTGAGTAAAAACACATATTCAAACTCAAAGACAGGGATAAAATCTCACAACCAATATCAAACACTAAAAGTATAATTGCCCTGAACACAATAATAACAAAAACATAGAATCAATGTAGATATCCAATTGTAAGATTATAAAAAATGGCGACCAATTACAATTATGAAACTAGAATAAATACTTGATAAAAATAGTATATATACAACCCATATAATTTTAATTATGAGGAACTTTTTATTTTCTATCAAATACAATATCAAGAATTATATAAAATAGATGATTAATCCAAATATCAAAATGATCTAATGTATTTTTCAATACACTATGTACATTTTGTCATATATAAAAAGATAACTAATTAATGCATTAAAGATTGATATAAAAATAAACTTAAGTTTCCTTAAAAAAATAATTTAGCTTGGAAGACCTTAAATAATCTAATATGAGGCATATATACAAATTTCTCCAAAATATATAAACTCGATCAATCCGGCAGAGGAATCGCCAGAGGAGCCCTATACATAAAATTTAACTTTAAAAACTTATAAAATAAACTTTCAAAATTTTATATTAAAATTGAAAATTGTAAGAACAGAAACCAAAAAAGAAAAATTAAAAATACATATACAATACGGAAACAATAAAGGTAAAAATAAAATATATCGTTTTTCATGGAGAGTAGATTTTTAAAAAAAAATTATATATAAACTTTTTAAAAAATATTAAAAATATTAAAAAAAAATACATAAAAACATTTTTTTAAAGTTATATATATATAGATATATATATATTAAAAATAAATTTGACATCTCACAAACATTCAAATTTATCTTTATAGTGTGTTTGCCTCCAAATGAGCTAAGAAACGAAAGGACACGAGTTATTCGTTCAGTAGCGTAAACACGACTATGTCTATAAAAGATTTGTGATGACAAAAGAAAAATGCGTACATTGCCTATGATAAAAGACATTTCTGCCAACATGATGCGACGAACCCATTCAATATAAAGTTAATGAGAGCATCCAACTTCAACCAGACAATTGAATTTAGAAAAAAATGGCATGCATTGTGCTTTCATTACCTAGCTGAAAAATTGTGTAAAAATTTGTCTATTATAACAAATTGAAAAATAGCCCAAATAAAATTTGAAAGAAAAGAAACCAATTGAAAAGTAAAGATAAACTTAATCAAATATTTTTTTTAAAACCTATATCTCAATGTTTAAAATGTCATCCATCAGCACCTCATTGATGTGTCTCCGTTCAAAAGAACTGCTTAGCTATGCCTATATCTATGTTCGACAGGATAATAAAAAATACTCGTTATTATACCCTGCAAGGGATTGAGGTGATATAATTTAACCATCAACAGCCAATTAATATGTCAGAATCCAAAGGACTACTAACTATGCCCATATATCTATGAATATGTTTAGTAGGATAATAAAAAATCTCGTTATCGTACCCCACAAGTGATTGGGGTGATATGGACGTGGCACATTAAAAATACTACAACACTACTCAAAATAATTTTCTCAATACCTGTTATTATAATATAATAATGTATGATACCTTAAAGTATTCCAAAAATATATTATACGATTGAAGCGTTCCAATAATAAATATTTCTTCCCAAATCAAATCAAAACGATGTTTTTACTTTAGAATTATGATTCGTTTTTCTTTGGTTTTACCATCCGTCCAACCGCTTAGGCCATCGACAAGAAAGGAAAATAAATATATATAAGCTTTTCATGGATATGTATGAGGATGAGACTGGAGATTTAGTGCATAAAAGTACAATGACTACTGTAAAAGTATACTACATTAGATAAGAATGAACAGAGGGACCACCCAGCTTGTGGAGTAAAGTTAAATTGTAACCATGAAGAAATTAAGACACTCCAACCCCAATGCCGCCGTCGGAGTTAAAAGGCTGTAAAAAGCTATTTTAGAGAACAAATATGAAAACCAAAAACACTATCATATGCCCATCGTTTCGTCTTTTAAGGAGTATTCTCTTCCTACAAATCATCATTATTATGCCTTCCGTCAGACAGCAACTTCTTCTTCTGTATGCTTTTTATTCTTGTTTTCATGACCTGTCTGTGTCTAGAAAGTAATATTTCGCAGTCTAGAATCTTCTTTTCCTTTAAATGTAAAGATCGACCGTATAATTGTGTATACCCAGATACATTTATTTTCAGAATAGTCTGGAATATTTATGCTACATCCATCTGATGAGAATGTGATGACACTGAATATTTTGAATGAGGATGACGAATTCTATCCCGTCAAATGTTAAAATGGATAAGGCAATTTGGTTTCTTTTGGCAAATCCTTTATAGCAAAGGCAATCATTATTTTCATCAACGTTAGCAAGAATATAATAATTTTTGTACGGTAAGAATAATGCCGATGTTTGTTTCAGATTTCTTTTCGAGGCTTGAAATTTCATTTCCCACTCAAGATCTGATTGATTGTACTACCGGACTTGCGCATCCAATATTATTCATCTTATTAAAAGACGTAAAGAGCATCTATTATTACCTCATCAAAAGACCTTTAAAATGAGTATGTTATTTCTTTCACACACTTTTCGACCCCACCCTTGTCGGTTTCACGGCGTTATCATTTCTTTATTTGTTCCCACTTAAATTAGGTTTCCATTTCTATTTGGCCCATTTGCATCTATACCACAAGAAACAATGTAGCGTTAGCTTTTCCAGATTGTCCTTACGTTATCCCTTTTTTACGAAGACGATGAGAATTTAATGAATCTTTGGTTGTTTAAGTTCCTTGTTTAAAGATGGCCATGATACGATAGATCCTCCGAAAATTAATGTAGATTGTCCTTCCATTATTCCTTTTTTTTGACGATGACGATAATTGGTGCAAATAAAGAGGCTAAATTTTAGCAGGTCATAATTTTTTATCCATAGTTTCCTTTTAGTTCGTCTTCACATTAAAATGATGGTCTTGAAATGTTCAATGCATTCATAACTCGGCTTGACCTATTTAAATATGAACATTTTCAATATTTTTTTCGAAGCCATATGTGACTATCTAACTGTCCGAAATTGTAATTTAATAGTTTTTTCACTATTTTTCTATTTTGAAAAATTATATATTTTTTTGTAACTCGACTTGAAATTTAATTAATATTCATCTAATGTTATAATTTTAGTGCTTAATTTATTTTTAGAGATTTTTGGAGCTACGGGCACTTACATGAGAAAGTTACTAAAAGTGACAGTTGCTAAAAATAACAAATCAAGTTTTATTGTTTCTTATAGTTTTGAATTTTACATGTCAACTCTAATTCTGAGTTGAGGCTTATTTATGCATGGTTTATAATTATTTGAATCATTCAATATGAATCAATAGAGGTTATTGATTTAGAATCTTTGCATATTGTTATTTTCTTGTCTCGATAATATTCATGTTCATTATTTGGTATTAAAGCAAGTTTGAATTTTGGACATTTAAGGGATGGTGAGAGGATACAGAGGAATCACTCAAATGAACTAGACTATGCAAGAGATACAGAGATAAGTAGAACAATAATACGATATTGTTGTAACTTAAAGACAATGGAGAGCAAAAGATGATGTAGAGGATGATACATATTATGAAGAGGAAATTATGTAAAAGGAGGAGCAACAGGAATAGTGTCCATCAATAGAAAATATGATGGTTAGAACTTTACGAGGAAAAAACAAAGGAATTAAGGTTCACATTCTAGATTATAGAGGAAATTTAAAACTACAAGAGTTGGTAGATTAGATGAACAACATGGAAAAGTTTTTCGAATGGAAAACTATGAGAGAAGACAATAAGGTAAATTTTTCATGCATGAAATTTAAATTACATGCAACGATTTGGTAGTATCACCAACAAAAAGAAAGACATAGAAAAGGTAAAGAGAATATCACCCTATGGAAAAATATGGGGAGGAAGCTAAGGAAGAAATTAATGTAATAGAAATGGTTGAAGTAATCAAGCTATAACATAATAAGAAGTTATTTTAACATAAATCCAATTGAGGTGGAGTCTATTCAAAAGTAATTTCGCTAAATATCTCATCTATTAGTTTAGATTCATTTCTACATTGTGTATGCATTCTTAATTATTTGATTTTACCAAAATAACTTTATTCTTATGCTTGATTCCATGCATGATCACTTCTAATTTTATTAATTTCAAATCAATATAGTATGAAAAAGCTTCCAAGTTAGTCTTGGATTTATATCATGTTGTTTAGTTGACATGCAAGTGAGTTAATTAATTATATCAAGTGTTTTACTTTTTCTAAGAAACTTTTTTCCCAATATGCAACCTTTAAGCACCTCAATACTCAAAAGAGACTATTGTCTAATATAAAATGCCAACACCTTACATAATACATGGGCCTGTATTGACTCTTAATGAAAGCAGCAGTATTAGTAAATCAAATGGTTGAACCTTAGGTGGTTATGTTAGGTTATGGGTGAGTTTTCCCTTAGGTTTAATTTATGATTTTATTCTTCTTGATAGTGTTCATATAGTGCCATACATTTTCTTCACACCAATCATAACTTATATTTCTTAGAATGAAGTTAAATTTTAGTTTTGTTTGAAAAATAACAATAAACATTCCTACAAGGAACTTATTGATTTTCTTCCTACCAATAAATTCAAAAAAATATCATCTACTTCAATTAGGCTATGATTTAAGGATAAGAAGTGTTATGTAGAAACATATATTTTACAATATACTCATAACAAGGCATATGGATCAATTCTTTCAAAGAAACTAGTGATTGATAAGCTCAATCATTAATTACATCTCTAGTCTACTACTAATAATTAGAGAGAGATATCTAGGATTATCTAGAATACCATAATTTATCTAAAACTTGATAACTTGACTTCATTCCTTCTATATCAATAAATTCCTATAAATCATCATCTAATTATTTTAGGAGTTCCTCATCTGAAAGGTCTATTTGATTTCCATATTGATACTCTTTTCAACCTTTTTTTATTTTTTTAACAAAACACATTTGGCATGAATTTCAATCCATGGCTTTTTGAGTTTTTTCGAGGCAAATCCCTTCTACTAACATTAATTTCTCCTTAATGACTAGCATATGCTTACAATAAGATAGATAAAATTTTACTATAATTATTTAGTGTAAATTATATTTTTCATTTGAAAGTAAAAAATGTAATATTATTTTATATCTTAATATTTTTGTGTGTATGCATATTTGAGTGCAACAAAATAAGATGGATGTAGAGGTGGCCTATCACAACCTTACTAGACTTTTCAGGTATTTCACCTCCAAAGTTTCTTGTGTACCTCAGTATTCACTTTAAAGAAAAATAAGCATAAATGGAGGTCATATCATTATTTATCCACGTTTGTTCTCTCATGGTAGGCTTGGTTGGTCTCTTAAACATAGGTGCTCACCTCATATAGTGCATTATGAGAATTATGTTACTCATTTTTCACACTGTGGCGATGGGAATCCCCTTCCTCACCCTAACAAAGTTTTAGCATTTGTTTATATATTTATCCACATATATTATCTTGATAATTTTAAATTATACACTAAATAAATAACAAAATTAGTGAACAATTCAAACATTGGTTGAGATTCCTTGCCTATAGGAGATGACCTATTACATGTTTGTTAGGGAAAAATGAATAAATAAGATTTGTATAACATTTGTCACTTTTCTATGGTTATTTAGTTTCTTTTTTTATACTTTTTATTCGATATAGTTTTCTATTGCATGGATTTCATTTTCTTATACCCATTTTTTATATGATGATGAAATAATAGATTAGTAAAGCAAAAAATTCCATAGGCACAAAACTCAGAATTTCATGAATCCATAATAATTATCGCTTCACCTTAAATGAATAAAATAATTAAATATTTTATTTAAAATAATCCTCAACTTGAAATTGGTGTGGACATGTAAATGTAAAAAATTTAAAAAATAAAAAAACTATCTGGGGTTAACTACCCCTACTATAAATAAAAAATTAGTTTTCATGATAAATTTTGTGTTAATGTTCAAATGGGCCTGATTATTTAAACATATAATTTAAATAATAAATTCAAAATTTTAGACAAGTTTCAACCCAAGTTCATGTTTGGTTACAAAGTTATAATTTTTTCACTATTTTTAATGTGAATAAAAATACTAGAATGTAGTTTCACAAGTTTAGATCTTCTCGTATGGATATCCAAAACTCTTTGATTTGGATCTAACTAGAAATTATTTTTATTTTTATTTTTTTCCATGAATGAAAAATCAATTGGATTAAAGAGTCAAAATTTATTGACCCTAAAATATAGATCTCAGTATCATTCTACTCTCATTGAAAATAACTCAACTCTTAGTTTCCCTTTTTATACTCTGTCATTTATTCTTGACAAAACCTTTTAGATCCCATTTTTAAACCCAAGTGTTTTATTCCTATTCTATTCCTTCCTACTATATAAATACTTGTTATAACTTCATTCTATTATATTCATCATTTTTTTATACATAACCTATGATATATTTTATTTCTTGTTCTTTGGTACATGTTGATTCCAATCCACTTATTCATATTCTTACTTTCATCATATTTTATATGAAAATATTATAAATATTAAATATTAAATACTAGAGATATATCAAAATTATGTGGTAAACTCACCTCATAAACATTGTCATTGATGTTCTGCATAATTGTACATAGACCAATTTTATTACCTCAACTTGTTATTAGCTCATTTGACAAATATTTATTTTATCAAGAAAACCATCACCAAATCTCATTATTCAAATTCCTTTCATATTATTGTTACATATGTTGATGTTTTATACTTTGCATTAATTTTCTATAATTTTATTCTTGTTTCTTGTAACTAGTCTATGTGCTCTACAAATGCTTCTATATCATCACTAGATCATTCTACCATTGGTAATTTAAAAAAATAAAAAATACTCATAATATTTATACCACAAATAATTTTAAATGGTTATTTTATTATTGATATATATATAATGAACTATTATATGGAAACTCAACTTATGGTAAAGCCAAATACCATTGCTTTCTCTCCAACTATGCATCTCAACAAATTTCCTAATATTTTATTTAATATATTTGTTTGTACATATATTCAGGGGTGGTGTCTACTAATAATTTATTTAGTTCCCATTTTATTTCATAGAGTCAATGAAAAATGACTTAGAAGTTTTGTGTCCCTATTTTATGTAATCATTTTTGTAACACTGTGCAATCTCACAATATCATTGGAAACTAATTCTACTACTCTAGTGGTATCATTAGTTTTCTTACATGCAACATAGTGAAGCATATTATAAAACCTATCTACAACAACAAAAAATGGGTTATTTACTCTTTTTGTGTTTGACAACCCCAACACAAAGTCCATATTCAAATCTCTCCATGGTCTTATTTGAACTAATAATAGCATGTATGACCATGCATTTTATGGATGGCCTTTAACCACTTGGCATATTATATATCTTGAAATAAACCTTTACACATATCCCTTCATTTATGACCCAAATTACTTCTCCTCCACTAAAGCTATTATATTATTCTTACCAAAGTGTCCATGCAAACCACCATTGTGTAATTATATTATAATAGTGTCTCATAAAAGACCTAACTCCAATACATAATTATTTTTTTCTTAAAGAGATAAACATTATGTATGAGATACTCATCATAAATATTACTTATCTCATCTACTAATGGATTTTTTCATTTCTCAACTATCTTTTCAAAATATGGATTAGTATCATATAAATTATGAACAACTTCAAATCCAACTACTTAAATCACCATACAATTTATTACTACCACTCTCCCACCTAAACCATCAATTACCTAATTATTATTTATTAATTATTTTTTAGAAAGTAAATCACTACAATAAAGACACCCAATTTACATGTCTAGTATATATCTTTTATTGATTGTCCATGCACTTTAAAGCCTTATGATCTATAAATAGGATAAAATCCTTATGCACAAGGAATGCCTCTAATGTCTTAATGATTATACAATGACATAAAATTTAATATAATGTGTAGAATACTTATTTCTTACCTCATTCAATTTTTTCACTAAAATGTGTTATTAGCTTTCACTTTGAATCTACACAACAGTAATTCCCACATATGAAGCATCACATCACACCTCAAACACTTTGTTCAAATATATGGTATAATATTTTTCTTAAATAGTTGAAGATTTATGTTTTTCCTTTGTCCACATAAATAATTTTCCTATTATGTAATCATATATACGTGAAATAATAGTACTATAATTCTTAATCAACTTTACATAAAAAGATTTTAAGGCATGAAAAACTATTACCTATGTGATGATCTTTGCAATAGGAGATTGGATAATTGCCTTTACTTTTTTTCATCCCTTCTTACACCATGTGATGAAACTAAAAATAATAAAAATTATCAAATTATTCTTCACTAATTTTCACTTCATGATGTTTACGTAAATCTTCTCCTTTCTTAATGTTTTTAATACCGTTCTAAAATTCCTTAAGTTCTCTGCTTTATTATTATTCAATATAAAAATAAATAACTACAAACTTACCGATGTAACCTTGTAGCATTATTATTGTCACCCCCATAATGTTATGGGTGTATTAGATAATATGAATGTTATCATAATCCACTCATATAAGTCATCCCTAGTCTTTAATGTTGTTTTCCATCATCTCCTTCAAGAATCCAAATCTGATAGTATCAACTCCTTAGATCAATCTTAGTAAACTATTTTTCTCCTATAAACACTTAAAATATCATCTGAATGAGTAATAATAAATTTGTATTTGATAGTTATTTTATTTATTTATATATCTATTATCTGCATGTAACCTTCATGTCCCATATTTATTTATAGTTATCAATTTTAGTGTCGTATATGGACTCATGCCCTGCCTTATTATGTCATTTCTAACCAATTCAGTAGTTGATGTTTATTCAATTCTAAATGTTTTGTTGGACTCATCATATAAGATACTTGATGTAGTATAGATGATGTTATATTCAAATCAATATGATGCTAAATGTATCTTTTTAGTGGTAAACTATTTAGTAACTCATTAATTATAACATCTTCATATTATTTTAAAACTACTAATTTTGTTGGTATTTGCACCAATTATTTGTCTTTTGTTTTATCTTAGTATATAAAAATAAATTATCATCTTAATGTCTTTGATAAATTCTTTCTTAGACAAAATGATTTCTACTAACCCTTGTTTAAGATGTACTAAAACTAACTTTGTACCACACTATAAAAATTTATATGTATTTTTTCTCAATCATGAATTACCTTTTTGTCATATTTTCATGGTCTTCCAAAAAACACATGGAATTCATCCATTGGAATAACATCACACCATTTTCATCTCTATAATGTTTTCCTATAGAAAACTTGATTAAACTCCCTTTATCTATTGTAACTTCATTACCTTTTTTAAACCATTAAATCAGCTAAAGATAAGAATATTTTTTACATTGCAATACTAGTTTCTCTATCATTTATTTAGAAACCATATTTTCACAATTAATTCTATCTATAATTAATTTGAATAACTTAACTATTGAATTTCACCTTATTAAAAAAATATTTATACAAAGCCATGAATTACTAGATTATTTATTCTACCCCTATTATTTATTGGAGTTATCATAGTTCTATTCATTGTGATATTTCATCCTATGTTTTTTATTCAATATCAACCTCAATGAAACACACTATCGGCCTATCTTTTTGCCTCCTTTCTCATTCATGATAGTGAAGACAATCAAATGATCTATGTACTTATTCTCCACATCTATAATAAAAACAAATTATGTATAGACCATTCCATCCTCTACCACCACCATAGTCCCTACCTCTCTCAAATTATCTTCCTCTTTATTGATATTGAAATGTTTGTTTTTTATCCTCTTTTTTTATACCATGGGGTGATCATACTCTAGTTAAATTAAACCCAACTTGTCCCTTGACCTAAGGTGACTGTCTTAGTTTTTGCCTAGTTGATCATTTAAAATACTTTGTATTTTACTTTTCTTTTGGCTTCAAATTTAATTGTTAATATTTTTCCATGAAAATATTTTTATGCATTCTAAACACATATTAAATAAAAAACTTCAACATAATTACATACCTTTTGTCCACTTTTTCTTTTATTTTTTCATGCTCCACTTGTATGAAAAGATTATAAAACTCATATGTATATTATTTTATATTGTAAACATTTTTCCTTAAGTTAATGAATCATATGTATAAGGTTTTTGGCATAATCTAAATGAATAAATTTATCCCTTAGTGTCTTCTCCATCTTTCTCCAAATGATGATCTTTTCTTTAGGCTTTATATGTCTCTCTTTCTATAAGTGATCCCACCAAATATTTGCATGATTGTTCAATTTTGTCCATTTAAACATTGCTTTCTTCTCTTCTTAAATACTTATCCATTCAATAGACACTTCCATGATATTTGACAAGTATATCAACTCCTTTAGCTTTGAGTTACCTCTATAGTCTAAAACTTAAACCTTGATTCCTTCATTTCTTCCCTCTAAAGCCCGAACCATCCTATTTTCCATTGATGGATGTTGTGATTTTTATTCTTATTTGTTCTCAACTTCCTCTTGATGATGTGTTTCTTCTCTTTTTACTTCTCCCTCTTTCCCTTGTCTATGATATATGATAATTCTATTTAATTATTTCACTTGCCTTAAAAAATGTTTTATAGTCATGTCCATCATTACAATTCATCAACATCGTCTTTGAATATTTACGCATGTTATCTAATCAAAAATAATATCCAAAAATATAATTTTAAATCCCAATACTAGTTCATGAAGATATTACTTCCAAGATTTGAACTTGCTATGATACTAAATAATGAAACCAAAGACTAGTAAAATAAAAATATTAATAGGTACAATACTAAAAACTGCATGAAACTATGATACTTATTGATTTTACTTGAATGAATATAATAATTACATAAAATTATTTAAATAAAAATCAACTCAAAATTGGAGTGGATAGGAAAAATGAAAAAATATGACAAAACAAAAATATTGTTTAAGGTTAACTACCCCTGCTATAAATAACAAATTGATATTAAAAATAAGTTTTTCATGTAAGTTAAGATAGGCCTAAAACTCCAAAAATTTCATCTAAATAATAAATTCATGATGTTGGACAAGTTTCAACCTAGGTTTACATCTGATTACAAAGTTATTCAATTTCTATTATTTTTAGTATGATTAAAAATAAGAATATACAATTTTTGACCTTCAGAATATCTTGTTTTTATACCTAAGCATTCTATAATTGGCTGTAATTAATGAATCTGATTATAGTTGCATGATTCTTTAATTTAACTTTATTTTCTTGTGAAGGAGAGTTAAATCGATTTAATGAGTCAAGTGTTAGGGCCT
Organism: Torreya grandis; assembly: GCA_037957365.1. NCBI lineage: Eukaryota > Viridiplantae > Streptophyta > Pinopsida > Cupressales > Taxaceae > Torreya > Torreya grandis. The sequence goes on along the minus strand of JARHVA010007230.1, from coordinate 207,230 downwards.
CCAGAAGATATGTCTCTAGATCATACAACCTAGATTATTAGATTATGGGTGTGTATTGATACAAGAAAAAAATTGTTAATAAACTATAATAGTGTTTTTTTATTTCAATATGTAACTATAGTTCAATATTTTGTTCCTTAAAATCATTTTTTTACCTTGTAACGATATTGAAGGGTATGGAAAATACTTTTTTTAAAGAGTATGGAGAAATGTATAAAATAACACAATTTTATTTTAATGAATAATTTTTTGTTCCTTAAAATCATTTTTTTACCTTGTAACGATATTGAAGGGTATGGAAAATCCTTTTTTTAAAGAGTATTGAGAAATGTATAAAATAACACAATTTTATTTTAATGGATAATTTGTTATCGAGAAAGAGTTTTATTTTAATGCTGAGAGAAGTTATACAACAACATCTAAGGAGTGGAGAGTTTTAATGTATGTAAGTCTATTCATTTTTAATTTCCAACATAAAAAATACAAAAATACAAAATATGCATTAAAAATTAGTGGTTGACAATAAAAAAACATTAACTAACTGTAATTTATTTAATAAAAAAGCATGTGTATTCTAAGTTTTATTACATCTCAAATTCTAATTTTGTTATCCACTTGATGCATGCACCCTAATCTGCCTTCTACCTCTACTTATCTTTTCCTCCTACTTGTGTTACCCACTCTATTTTCCCTTGATGCATAAACTAATGGACCCATTCATTATGTGCACTTGTCATTTCTAGTTATTTGTGCACAATAAAATTACAGGATACATAATAACATATTTTATTTTAATGTGAACTGATAATTAAATTTACAAACTCACCCCACAAAAGGATAGATCATGAGTGAACAATAATGCAATCCTATATAAACTCATGGTTCAGCTATATGAATTGCTTCCCCACCGAGACTATCATCCCCATAGCTTTGCAATGTCAAATGATTCCGAACCATTTCGTATATGAAATTCAATGACCTTTGTTCAAACTTCATTGCATCTGCAGACTCGTTCCATTATAGATCACAGTCAACCAGCACCTACTATTTGCTTACAACACTCTAGACATTGTCCATTCCATGTACGTTATGAGAAACTAGATTGAAACACAGTTTCCTGATTTCATTTTTCTATGATATTTTTAGAATCTTAAGCCCCAGCGAAATGTTTTGGCTAGATCATTTCTTTTACATGGAGTAAAATATCAACACATTTATGCTGATGATAGAAACCAGATTGAAACACAGTTTCTTGAATTCATTGTTTTATGATATTTTTAGAATATTAAGCCCAGCGAAATGTTTTGGCTAGATCATTTCTTTTACATAGATTAAAAGATCAACAAATTTATGATGATGATAGACAAGCTAGGGTGAATTCATAAGATCAAGTGGTCTGCTGAGCCTCAGATGGATAGAGGGTATCCACTAATGTACGTTTTCAGCCTTTTGAAGAAAAAAAGATTGATTCAAATGACCAGAAAAATAGTGAAATAACTACTGCTAGGTCAAATTACTTTTGCATTTTTTTTAGAACTTCAGAAATTTAAGGGTTATTCTGGTAAGTTTATATTTTATATGGATTTAATGTTCTTTTAGATCTTGAAAATAAAATTTAATATAACCAGTGATTTGATATTTATAAATATGTAATATAGGACACAATCTACATGATGCACAATCTTGATACATGTGACCTAACCCTTGTATGTTGGATTTTTATTTAGATTGATGTTTGTCTACTCCAACAAAAGTTATATGTTATAGACATCATAAATTTTAAATTTGTTTTTCAGTTTATATATATATATTGATGTTACACTTTATGTGATTGTTATATTACAACTTTATTTCATGTGACTGTTCTTAAAATTTTAGATTTCAATGTTACATTTATTGTGATTATTTTTTTTAAATTTTAAATGTTACAATTTATGTAATTGTCATTGTTATTATTATATTATCTTGAATAGATACATGTGTTTCAGAAAACATGTGATACAAATACAACACATAATTAAATGGGTTTAAATAGATCTAAAATTGTAGACAACCAAAAATAGCTTATATATATTTATGGGCCTTAAAATAATATTGTTTTAGATTACTACAAGTATATTGATTATTAGTCTACTGTAATATCTTACTAGTATATAAAAAATATGTTATCCATTCATTTTTTAAAAGGAAATAATGCCCATGGAATATTATATAAACCAATGGATAAGGCATGTGTTATGATTCCATGTTTAGGTAGATTAATGTTTGCATGAAAGTTTTTCAACTAATCTTATGTAAAATTAATTATTTAAACTATAAATATTAATAAATTATATATTTATAAATTTTAGTTAGTGCAATAAATTCCATGTCAAATATTAATAATACTTTTGCATCATCATCATCATCATCATCATCATCATCAAATAAATGAAAGATATTATTTTTGATATCTAATCTATTTATATAACAAATTTAATATGAACATTTCTAAAATAACATCTCTGAACATCTTTTACATATATTTATTTACAAAATTATTGATATAACCTTTTTTAAATAATAATTTAACCCTAACAAAAGCTTATTTTGTTTCTACTAATGCACTAGTAGTTACACGGATAGGAGATTTGGTTCTTTTTGAGAAACCATTCTCTTAAGATTGCTATTTGGGGACATGATAATGCTTTTTATGGTTTATGGGAATGTGAAAGCGGTCCAGAGAAAACATTGACAACTGTTAGGGACCTTTAACTTATTGTCACGATTCACATTACATTCTTCTCATTCAAATAGTCTTTCAATATTCCTTCCGCTTTTGCAGAAAAGAATGAGACGAAAGGTTTTTAATGTATTGGGATTATTGCGAGTTCATCTTTTTGACCAGTCTTCCAACGTGTATGGAGCCCAGACCATTAAATTGACGGTACATTACAGTAACATCATCAGAAGGGCCAGAGAATTTAATGTATGTGGGGCAAACGATATTAATGGATAAATGTTAAAAGGAATGTTGTAACTATTACGAAAGGAGACACTGTCCCCGCTCACAAACCTGTAAAAAGTCACTGTAGAGAATATTTATGCCTGCAATATTCAAAAATATATTCCCATTGCTTCAGCTTTTGAGGGCTATCACGTTGATAATCATGATGGAAATACTTTCTGTCAGATAACACGCTTACTTCCTTTTTTTTTCATGTTATATTACTCCGTGATTTAGGAATCTCTTTTCTCCATTGATATCTATATACCTTTGTTATATAATATACTTGCTTATGTTCTCCCTTAACTCTTTCTGGTCGATGGAAGAACATGAATGGGCCCTGTAATAATGCTACTTGTACATTCTCTGCAAGTACAGAGTACCCTTCATTCTTTATACTATTGGAACGCATTGCTATATCTATTGAAATATATATTCCTCTAATATTGTTTTATATGAGAGGAATGTCAGAATCAAGAGAGCATACAAAAACAAGAACTCAAACAAATAAATAAGAACTCAACCTAATTGCTATAGCAATTTTTTGAAAGAAAGAGATTCTATTGATCTTCAATTTTCCTTGCTTACAATGTGAACCCATAGGGTCTTTAAATAGATTTGAATCCAAACAATAATTAGAAAAACAAACTCAAGACTAATTTTAGTCTTTACATGCAAACTAACTCTCTAACAAATTCTCAAACAGTTTAACTAACTGTTTGTTAACTAACTGAATGTAAACTAACTTATTGCTCAACTGCAGCTAACTGCTTGCATGCATGAGGAGTGGAGAAATTAACTCCAATACACTTGAGTTTCTAACAAGGAAACAAAGCATTATAGCTAGAATAATCTGAAGTTGCTCTACCTTTCATTCTTTCTGACATAAATATTCCTCCTGCCAATAATGATGATACTGCTTATACATTCTGTGCAAGTGTATCTGCTTTTCAATCTTTATCGCATAAATGTTCCTTCTCCCAATAATGTGAAGTTGATGATACCGATTAAGAGATGATATTACTAATTATTCCGCATGCATCTCCCGCTGCCAATGATCTCACGCCATCTGTCTTTAGAATGGATATGTTCTAATGTGGTTTCGTTTGGGTACTGCTTTTCAATCATTGCATGATATAATCATTTTTGCATGGGAAGAATCACTTCGATATGATATGGAACTAGAGATATTATAATTTCAGCGAAGAAAAAGATACATCACCGTCTCATCAAAATTTCAATCAATCCGTTCATCATTCACTTGCTTTTTCCACAAGTCCAAAACAATGAGTATTCAATCTTTGGCACACAATTATCGTTTTATATATAATAACATTATTATATGTCTGGTTTTTCCTCTTAAAATAGATCTGGTTATGGTTTTTGTTTTGTTTTTATTACATCTATACTAGGAGTTGCACCTCAAGTTGTAATGGTCACCACTCGAAATGAAAGAGTGAATATAAATGGAAAATAAAGTTATGTGAAGTTAAGTGTAATGACGTATAAATCATTTATCATCGTAAAGCAGATGATAAAGGATGCAACAAGTTTGGATAAAACACCAATTTGAATATTGGTGTGTGACTACGTATATCAGAAAAGGATACAACGGCAAATGTGTTGCAGGGTATGATGCAGAAAATAAAGCACACGAAAGTGTAATAATGAGAAAACCTAATAGACGGATGGGAAGAAATGTTTATGTTATGGAATGCAGTTATTCTTTCAACCCCTCTTTATTTCCTATTCAAACATATAAGTTATTTTGCAATTTTTAATTATTTTTCTTTTCATATTACCGGAAAAGCACTGTAGGGAGATATGAATGTCCTTTAATGACCCGACTTAAGAAAATAAATGGAAATAAACTAAGGAAGAATGAAATTGTACAAGAAGTTAAACAGTTGAGTATGATTAAAAAGGACCATTGGATGACTCTTTAAAAACGACAAATGATTTACAATAATAATTTACTTAAGAGAAATTAATCTAGTGATATTTTGGACCAAAAAAGTGTTTTATTTTTAGAGTTTTCAGCGTAGTCTTTAGGACAGTTCAGTATAAGCGCGCCTTAATTAGCCGGTACTTTTGTATATTCGGTTGACATGTCCACCAAGCTCACCAAATCAGTCAAAGTCTAACTCTCATAGCTGGTCAAACATCCTTTAATATCATGTGAAGGCAAATAACAACAATTAACGCAAACAACAATGGTTAAGGCAAAGGTTAATGGTTAAAATAAATGATAGTAGTTAAGCCAAATACTAGTTGAAAAAAATATATTAATATCCATTGAACACTAACTTGTTACTTGTGCATCTTTCTCATGTTTGAATAGTATACTAGTTCTCATTTTCCATTACAGTATTCCTTTTATACCTATGCAGGAGCCTATTTGCCATCCCCTGATTCTAAAAGGATGAATCGTAGAAACATCCCCAAGCAGACATTTTACTGTACATGTTGGTTAACTACAATGAGTTACATTGTCTACATTGTTGAATGCCCAACACTTAATCATGATATATGTTCATCAACTTAAAAGGTCATATCGGTTTATATTGCATAATAAATTTAGATTTGTGTCATGTTGACTATATTATTGATTGCTTGAAGGAATTAATGATTAGTTAGGCATAATCATTCATGTAAAATATAGTTTATTGGATGATTTTTTTAATTAGGATATGATATATATATCTAAATGAATGTATATCAATTCAAAGTATAATCATTTTTAGGTATGCTACATATAAAGGAATTTGAACTCTACGTCTTTGTATTCTAGCTTTATATTATAAAGGAATTTGATTGTTTGAAAATTTAACACTTATTGTGGACATATAGTCTAGTATAGTTATAACTATCCTCATCATGAGCTTGATAATAAAAGATAGATGCACATTTTATAACATAACAGGTTAAGATCCTAAAATCATTTTCAAATAGGCATAGCATCAAGCGTTCAAATAGTCAATAATATAGTCGATGCCCTATAATAGGAAGTAGAATATAGGAGTGTGAGTTTTATTTGAAGTAGTTATTAACATTGAATGAATTATGTGTTCAATGAATTCTATGTAACATATCCTAGTTCCATAATCTATTCAATAATTTATGTGTTAAATTAATTATTATGTCCTAATGAATCATTAATTCCTTCAAGCAATCAACAATATAGTAAACATAAAATAAACTATGCCCTAAATAACCAAAACTCCAACTAGTCAACAATATAGTTAACATAATACTTGATAATATGTTATTGATTTTATATTTGATTCTAATATTATAATAGCATATATACTAATTTCATATTCTATGAGGCAAAGTATAGTGGTGTGAGTTCTATTTCAAGTAATAATTGACATGGCTTTGTTTAGAATAATTTGAAAGATGAATTTTTATTTCATGTTCACTATATGTATTATGGTAGCACAATCAAGCATTGAAATAAGATCTTATTTTTATGCATGGTTCCATTTAATTTTGTGTGTAAATACTTCGCATGTTACTTATATATTGCTAGCATAGTTAAGTTAAAATGAAATTATGGCATGTGAATGTTATCCTCAATTGTTTAGTGGTAATTATGTTAATGTGAAAGACGGGTCTGTAAAATAAATTTTTATGGGATTTTAAAACACTTATTATGTTCATTTTTTTTAATAACTCAATCAAGTTATCAATAGAATGATAATATAAACACATTAACTAGATTTTTGACTACTTGAACCTAATTGTATGCTTATTTGGTAATGATTTTAGGATCTAACCCTATTTTTGTCCTTAAAAATACATCTATATTTTATGATTCAACTGCTATTAAGAGTGGTTATAAATATTCCTTTGAATGGTGATATGAATGGATGTTTATAATGTTTAATTTCTTGTTGATAATGGAAAGAATGACATTATTGGTGGATAAATTAGTACTATGTCTATTTTAATGTTATGTTTCTCTTAACGTAGTACTCATTATTAGTGTTTCTCATGAGCTTACAAAACACTTACTATGTTTGTTTTTGTTGTTAACTCTATCAATTTAATAACAAAAGGATCATGAAAACCCATTGACTATATTCATAATTTCTTGAACTTGATTTTATTCTTCTTTTGGAATGATTTTAGGATTTTACATTATTTTATTTTTAAACCTACATCTATCTTTTATGACTTAGCTCATGTTGAGTGTGGTTATAACTTATAACTATTCTCTTAAATGGTGATTGAATAGATTTTTTTGTTGAAAATAAACTATACCTGAACCAACAATGTGATGGCTATAGAGGGGTTATTAACTTACTTCGTAGAGCACTCTAGAAGCAAATGGAAGGTCCTAGGTTTGAGTCCTAGCTGATCCATATGAGTTGTAGCTTATGTGTGGTATCAAAGTTAGGCTAGGAGCCCCAAGTACCAGTAGTGTGACTTAAGGGGGGTGTTGGAAATAAGCCACACCAGAACTGATGATGGGCTTACCATAGAGGGGCCAATAGCTTAGTTAGTAGAGCACTCCAGAAACAAATAGAACGTCCTAGGTTGAAGTCCTAGCTAGTCCATATGAGCTATAGCTCACATTTTTTAGTGTTTAATTTCTTGTTTCTAATTAAAAGAGTGACATACTATAGTATTAGTTAGTATTTGAAAAAAATTATTTATAGCATTATATGAAATATGTTAATGAAATGTAAGGTAAAGATGTACATTATTAGTTTTTTATTTTCTCTAATTCTGTAAGGATAACCCTGTCGATATGTTGAGGTTAAGGTGTACCAACTTATTTTCATTAACATTAAATGATTATATGAATCTTGAAGATGTTCATATTTGCTATTTTTTTCATTTTTTCATAGGATTATGGAAAACATATATTTCATGCATATTGTTGCTTACTATGATGTCATTAATGCATGTTTAACATATATGTATATTATTTGTGGTCTGAGGACATAGGCAATAACCTTTAACTTTTCTCTAATTACTAATAGTATAAAATTCAATAATTCATACTATGTAGCTCTTATTCATGGTGTTATGACACTTTATGATTTAAATGTGGTTACTGAAAGTAATTCTAAATTAATGTGTGACCAAATGTCTTTTAAGATTTGTCTAAGAGATGAGAAGCTAGCCACACTTCATAAACATGGAGTGTCCGTTGTGTGGCAGTCTATTGATTTGAAAATCAAATATGTACAAGATGTTGGGGATGTGAAAGTAATGACAAGGTGTAGTAGAGAAAGTAGTGTTGGTGTTTCATATAATGGTACTAGCATGGTTTCTCCACTTATACAATTAGAAGACACTATTAATGAGCCTCTTTTACCACTTTTTAAGTTAGATTTGAATACTAATAATGTACTACATACACCATCATTGGATCTAAAAGTATGACATGTTGCCGATAATTCCAGATCATATATTGTGAGATGCCTAATATAAAACTCTATTGTAGAGATTAGGGGGAGTCAGGAGGGCATATGTTATTAGTTTGTGGGAACTATTTTTTTTAATTTATGATATTTCCATTTTATGTGTTATGTGTATGATCTTTGGGTATTTCATGGGGAGTAAGAAGAAACAAAATATTGTATTCGGAAGTAATGAAATAAGGGCCATCTCTTGGTAGAGAGTACATACCATGTGAAGTTGTAATAATTTTTGTAAATGAAATAAAGTTTTTCTATGCTCATGAATGCCTTTTTTCTTGTGATACTTAAATGTTACAAGTGATATTAGTATGTCTTATTACATGAGGTTAAGATAATAATAGATACAAATCTTAATTGATGATAATTATTGCATTATAATCAAGTGTTTCCATTGCTAATCAATTAATTCATGTAAATCTAATTAGAATGGGCCTTGTATGAAGAACACAATCACTTAACACATAAAACCTGGAAGTATCACTTTTTACATTTTTTAGAATCCCAATTTAGGCTTCAATATTTTTTTATCAAACCCATCACGAGTGCAAACAATCTATAGTATGATTTAATGGTTTTTTAGATTTTATATTACCATTAGTAACAAATTGAAAACACAAATAAAAATAACTTATTCTTGCAAGTAAATCACTTATGCTTAATATCACATCTGCCAATCTCTGCAAATAAGTTGTTAAATGTTCCTTAGACAATTATAATTAATTACATTATATGATTTTAGGATAACATATCAATTCACATGTTTGGTAATTATTATCTATTTTTTTATTCATTTGGATATGCTTATCATTGCCCTTAGTTTGTCAATGTTAATTGTTTATCAATTATGCTTGTTTATGAATGTCAATTATTTATAAATTTCCCTTGTTTATGTATAAATTAATAATCTTATTTAATTTTTGGATTCCATGATTCATAGATTACATCCAAGTGGAAGACATTTTTATCTCTTAAAAAGAAAATTACATGTCTTACAGAGTTATCTTTCAATGAATTAGACTCGGTCAAGGTGGAGTACAATCCATGTAATTATAAAGATATCATTGCCTACATACAAATAAATCATAGTGAATACTTCTTAAATGGTTAATGTAAGAGATTAAGGTATCCCACTAATTTATATATCGATGATAGTACATTAAATCATGTGCCATCTGAATTACAAAACGTTAGGATTGAGAGATCCCTCTAGTACATATTGTAGGTATTGTGTCTTGTAATAGTTTTTTTTTAAAATACAAATTGGTATTTTTTATTTATAGTTAATGTGTGTATTATATATTCATTTACA